>FN649731.1:2496770-2578405 GCA_000310025.1 Ectocarpus siliculosus | reverse complement strand
GGGGGGGGGGGGAGGGGGCGTACTCTTATGTTTTGCATTCCTTAGCGGTTAGACCGTTGACCACGCGTCCTCGAGAGGACGGAGCATTGTTCCCACAGGACCGATCACCGATGGCCAATCGTTCCTTCCTACTTTGCCAAAGGTGGCTCAAAAATGCCGACCCTAGTCTGTCTATCCTAACGGTATCCCTTCCCGCCTTTTCAAACCACTTCCTACTCCCCAGTACAGCTACCGTCCTCTCCTCTCTGTTCCATGCCTCAAACATCTCCCTGTACGTCCCTTGCATTTTTCCCAGCTCAGTCATGTACACTTCCCTCTCCTCTTCGTACCACGGACATTCCGCGACTACACGAACACGGTCTTCGCATTCGAAGCCACGGTCACATTTGCACTTGTCGTCTTCGTCGTCTACCGTCCTATGTCTTCGTCGACGTTCTCGAAGGCCAATGTCCCCGGTCCTGAATTTGACCTTCATCTTGGTCCCTGCATCCATTGGTCCATGTAGGTAGTCCTTGAACCCTACTCCTTCTTTCAACATTCCGTACACTTCTATACCCTCCTTATCCTTGTTTTTTTCCCTTAGATTATGTTTCTCTCTCTCGGCACAAGCAACATATATCTTCTCCTTGAACCCCTGTAGACTCTCCGTTTCCAGCGTTTCATCTTCGTCGATGTCTAACCCCTTCCACACGTCCTCTACAACCTTGACTCGTTCCGTGGGTTGTCTACCCCTCTTTTTGTTTGCCCACTCGCCTCCCATACTATTCTCGGCAACCTCTCCTCTCCCATCCCGTACATGCGATACTGCCATGTCAGCTTCCTTGCGTCTCTTCCCGACCGTAGGGATTGGATCCCCAATTCTGCCCTGACGGCTGCATTGCTTGTGCGCTTGGAGCATCCTAGGATGATTTTCGCTGCTTTCATCTGCGCCGCCTCGAGTTCTTTCACTACATTCTTATTTCCTTCCCATACTTCTCCGGCGTACTCTAGCGGCGGTACGATTACGCTCTTCAAAACCGTCAATTTGATGCGTGTATCGAGGTGCCGGTTTGCGAGTATTGGGTGCAGCTTCCCTGCTCGTGCTTTGCCCTTTTCCGCTACCTTGAACATGTGTGCATTCCACGAGCAGTCTTTTGCGATCTCTACTCCGAGGTATGTGTACTGGTCCACTACTGCAATCTCCTCGATCCCCCACTCCCATCTATGTTCTACTGGTTCCTCCCTGACCTCGTTGCATACCATGATGGCACTCTTCTTAACGTTGGCAGACTATCTCCACTTATCAGTAAACTTCTTCGCCGCGTCAGTTTGTAGTTGCAGTCCCTCAGGGGTGTCCAAAAAACCAACAAAATCATCCGCAAACAGCATTCCTGACGCCGAAGTTTCCGTGTCCCCTACTTTTACTCCCTTCTGGACTGCCTCTACGACTTCCAACAGATCGTTGATGAACACCTGGAACAATGTTGGGGACAGCGTGCAACCTTGTGGGACCCCCTGCTCAATGTCGAAGAATTTAAACCGTTCTCCGTCTAGCATGACCCTTTTCGTACACTCTGTCATCTTCTTCAGCATTCTCCATATTTTCCCCTTGATCCCGTACTTGGACAATTGTTTCCACAGCTCAAAAGTTATTGCGGCCCTTTTCTTTCGCCGGAGGCGAAAAATGTTTTTGGGGGCCTTTTTTGCTGGAAAGAGGCATAGTCTATCCTGCTAATGAAACGCGTAGAAAACAAAATAATTGACACTTTTAGACTGTATTTGGTTGATTTTTATAGGAAAAAGCCATTTTTTTCGCTCCGCGGGCCCCTCCGGAAAGCGCCCTACGCGGGCGGCGCCCTCCGGGGGCCGCATCTCGCCGTCGGCTCGGGTCTGCGCAAGCGCAGACCTAACCTCCGGACTTTTTTACTCTCTGGTGGTGGGAATGAAATGCCAAATCGACGTTGTGGATAAATTACTTGCTCTGTCCCCGAATGTACCACGACCTGTTCGTGGCCGATCGGCACCCTATTTCCCAATTCCACGTTCATCCGCCGTGCGACGAGTTCAAAGACGTCTATGAAGACAGCCCCGTGCTTCACGACAATCAATTGTAGATTTTGTTTCGCGAGACACACGCACACCCACACACACACGCTCGCCGGCGCAAACAGCAGTCTGATCCGTTGAAAAAAAACATGCACCCCGAGGTCGAGGACCGCTTGACATCCATGTCGCGCCACGGCGACATCCCGCACCTTCTCTTGCACGGCCTACGAGGATCGGACAAGATGACGCTAGTTAGACACCTTTTAGAGAAACTGTATGGTCCGGGCGTAAACAGGGTGACTGCCGAAAAACGCGTGGTGGAGACAGCCTCGTCAAAGCATACGATCGAGATCGACGTTCGCGTATCCAACTACCACATCGAGATGGAACCGAGCGACGCCGGCGTCAACGACACGTACGTGGTGCAGCACGCCATCAAGGAGATGGCCAACAACGGGTCCATCGCCGCCGTCTCCAAAAACTGTGACGCGACGCACAAGACGATCGTGTTGCGCGGCGCCGGCGATTTAAGCAAGCAGGCGCAGGCGGGACTGCGCAGGACGATGGAGAAGTTCACTGCCTCGTGTCGATTGGTGTTGGTGTCGACCTTTGCCTCGAGAGTCGCCGAGCCTCTGCGTTCGCGGTGTGTCTTGATCCGAGTGCCACTTCCTAGCGCAGAGAATTTGGCGGCGGCGATTGGAATCGACGACAAGGCGTTGGTTTTGCAGATTGTGGAAAGCTCCGGGAGGTCCATTTCTCGAGCGATGTTCATGGCCAAGGCGGGCAGCGCCGACAAGATGCTGTGGGTCAAGTACATTGAATCCATTAGCACAGGTGTTTTTCTGGAGCAGAGTCCGCGAAAGCTGATTGATGTCAGGGATAGCTTGAATGAGCTCTTGGTAGCAGGAGTACCGGCGTCTCTTGTGCTAAAAACGCTAAATGCACCACCTGATCTCCCATAAAAACCTGGACGGAGAGGATGGTGTCAAGCGCGAAATTGTCAAGTGGGCCGCGGTCTACGAGCACAGGATGTGTGTCGGGTCGAAAGATATCTTGCACCTGGAGGTCTTTGTTGCGTCGTTCATGGATCTGTACAAGAAGCATACCGTCAAGCAGTTTTCGCGATTTTTTTGTGGGTTTAGTGCATGCGTGTGTGCGTGTGTTTGTGTCAATGGCATGCGAAACGTTGGCCGAGAGACAGGCTGCGAACGCGGCCAAGCCGTGCAGGAAAGCTTTCAGGCCGGTGTTTCCGAAAGCGATTGCTGGGTATGTTCCCCTGGGAATCTTGTGGCTGGGCATGACAATAATTGGGTACGGGATTTCATCGAAGAGAAAGTGGGCTGTGTCGAGTTTCATTACGCCGTCCACACAACTGCTAATCATGCTTTTGCTGCTGGTGGCTGATCACTCGTCCTCGTTCTTCGATCACTCCCGCATAAGCAACGAAAACAATTGCCTCACAGCTACGCTTACATCTACGACACTCGACGAAACAAAAGGAGGATTAGAGTTTGGAGGGCTCGCTGCTCTCTTCGCAGCGGTGTCTGCCTATGGAGTTTCGAGCGGATCGGTCACTCTGGCTGCAACCGGGGTGCCGTGGGTTTGTATGATGGCTTATCTTTGTTGGTCGCCACAAACATTCCAGAGTTGCAAGAACAATTCCCTCGTTACTGGTTTGCTGGCACATAGCCTGGATATCATGACCCTTGTTGACATCTTAGAAATGCTGTTTTCTGAAAGTGGGAACCGGGACAAGTCTTGGTGTACACCGACGATCGTGTACAGCACCGTCATCAGTTTGCTTTTCGTTGCTCTCGTCGGAAAGTACAGCGACTACGGGGACAGGATTACGCCAGGGTCTTGTGAAATCGATGACGAAGGTGATGTAGAGAAGGAGAAGTTGATTGGTCGTAAACCCGAACTAAAGATTGGTATCGCAATGAACATTGTGAGCCTAGTGTTTATCGTATTCCTCAAGATGAAATACTCCGAAGTGGGGTGCTGTGCGGTGTACCCCGCCGCCGGTTGGCTCCTGTTTGACGTTTTGACTAAACTCAAGGTTTGGAAGCGCGGAGAAGACGCACTGCACCGTTCTGTAGTATACATAATGGTTCAAACAATGTTTTTTTTGTTGTCCAGTAGTTCATTGGTGAGCATCATGGCGGAAAAGGGTTTGATCGGGGAAGGACATTTGCCAAAACCACGAGGACTGCTCCGCCACGGGGCGCATTTTACCACGGGCTCCCTCACATACGTGTGGAGTATCCTGAGGCTAATGGTTTCTCTCGTGTCCGGAAATGGCAACACTGTGGCCGCTGGGTCAGTCAAGAGATTGGCGGAAATTGTGAAAATGTTGAGCTTGAACGTTTTTGCCAACATAGTGCCGCTCATAGTGGATGCGAAGAACGCGGGGTTCATGCTCTCGGTGAATCCACAGAGTAGTCTCAATGTGAAATGATTTGTTGATTAATCAAACTTTTCGAAACACATTACATCGTAAATAATGTTGCCGATTCACGCATATCGCCACGCCAAATATAATAACGGCAATGCTGATTTGCGGCGAGTGCGCGGAGCCATTCGGCGATCACCAATCGATCAACGGAATCGTGCTGACACGCGTGTGCGAGGGGTGCCTCGTTTCCACGGAGCTGTTGACAAAGACGTCAGCGATGTTGCTCGGAGCGAGAGTCGAGGACCTCGACCGTCTCGACCATCGCCGGGAACCAAATCCGTATTACAGGAACGCCGCTTCGACGTATCTCTTTCTTGAGGGCGAGGTGAAATATGTCGCTGGTATCGCCAGAGCGGCCAGAGATCAGAGAGAATGTGCGAGAAAGTCCAAAGAGGAGATTGAAACCCGAGCAAAACGAAAGAAACAAAATGATCGAGACAAGTGCCTGGAGAAGAGAGTCAAATGCGCCACCTTCAAGATAAAGACCGCCAGTGCTCCTACTCCGGGGCTTGTCAGCGGCGACTTCTGTACGTCCACCACCAAGACCCCGAAGATTTCTGTCGCGAAGCTCGCCAAGAGAGTGGCTATCTGGCGGTCGCTCAACAACTTGTCGCTGTCGCGCAAGGTAAACGTGTTCCGCTACGGGTGCGCCAACGAACTCTACACTTCCTCGGGCGAGGAGATCGAAACATCTTTTCAAAATGCCAATCGTTCCTTCGACAAGGTCGTGTTAAGCGAAGGCAATGGAGTACTGAAATTCCTGACCCCGATGGAGCGTATCCACGTGTCGAAAGCGGTGCCATTCATGGATCAGGAACTCCATGGATTGCCCGTAAGCTTCATGAGCGACGACATGTATGCGCAATGCGAGTTTCCACGGCCAAGCTCGAGAAGATGCGATCGACGCATCCGGTCAAGAGGAAACGGATGTTCGGCAGGAGCACCAGTGCCTCATGGAACGACTTGTACGAGTTCCTGATTTCCAAAAGCGGCCACGTCATTCCGACGAGAATTTTCTACGGCGTCTCTCAAGTTTTTGACATGCTCTGCCGAGAAGCAGTGTATGGAACGAGGAGTGGCAATGTCTACGATTGCTTCGCCAGGTTCGGAATACTTGCACCTCCACACAGATTCCTGCAGACATTGAGCGGAAAGTACATCGGCAATGCTCGGCTCATGGATTTCCAGATGGTGGAACAGGCCATCCGCATCTTTTGTGGCGGGTTGATGTCGGGCGTCCACGTTCCTCGGCGATTCGACCTACTTCTGGGGGAAATCGGGAAAATGGTCTATCTCGAAGGCAAGACCTGGACACAAGCCGCGGACGACGCCTCTCGTTCAATTACTTCGGAGGATCCTGCGCTGCCGGGACTCTGCGTCTGCGGGAACCCTGCCGCGATGAAATGTGTCCGGAATAGATGCAGGACGTGCCGTCGATCGACCGCCTCGGTCGTGGCGTGCCCTCATCACAAAAATTATTCGTTATTGCATCACTTCATCGCACGGCACGCACTACACCCGAAAGGCACCCGTCGCCACCATCTTGTCGACGCGGATCGACGTACTCGCATACACCAGCTTGAACGATTGAGAAGAGCACGTCGCGTTGCTGGTGTATGTATCCGGAGTCGTCTGCAAAGATTGTGAAGATTTTGGCGTGATTGAAGAAAATGGTCTCGTTGCGCCGGCATGTGGCGAAGGGCATCACTTCGTGAATGCGAGTGCCATTTGAAAAAAGCTTGGATGTCAGTGCGTACTCGTGCTCGCGGTTGATCGTCTGATAGATTGTGGTCTCGGGATTGGCGGGTTTCAGGAGACGCCACGACCTATGCAGGGCTGCGACATCGTGGTTGGCGGTCGGGAGTTTTTGGCAGACGCGATCCAGGTTACACCCGGGCGCCTTGATGAAATTTTCGATGCTGAAGAGTTGGGGGAGAAACGATAGGGCCGATGACACAAGGATTGTGGCGAGCACGATGGAGAGTCTCATATCTTCTTTGAATCTGGGGGATATTTGTTTTGTGGGTGGTTGTACGCATCGTGTATTTAGGCGTCTCACATCGCGCAAGGTCACGGATCGACAATTATAGCAATACAACATTTATTTTATATCGTCAAAGTTAGGCTCGTTGTGACAATGCCTTCGAATATTTCGAATGAGGAATTGGTGAAAAAATTCAGGGAATCGGGGAAATGAGTATTAAATCGCTCGTCCTTGATCATTTCAGGAAAGAGCTTGAAGACGCCCCTTCTCTTGGACCAATGTCTAGAGTGTTTCCCAAGTTCCCCCAGTACAAAATGACCCCACGACTGAATGTCCTCAACCGGCTGATGGTCACGACATGTCTTTATAAAACCTGGTCCGCTATGCAAGTCATCTATCCATGCCTCCACAATTTCGGTCGTGGGGGATGCCGATTTCATGTTTATGACACGTTATCCCTTCATCGACATAAGAACGCATGAACCACACGGTGTGGAAACCGTACTCGATTTCGTGGAGTTGTTAAGGAGGACCCGATTCGCAGGGTGTCCGTCGATTGACTTTTACCAGAATCGGTACACCTTCGCATATGGCGTCAGCTGGACACTGGTTCAAATCTCCTTGGGTGCACGTTTTTTTCTCCTGACTTGGACAGTTCCCATGGACGCATTGTGTGTCAGTCCTGAGAACACCTCTTGGAATCGATCCTATAAAGAACCTTGTGACACTTCCATCGAATCACCCGTCCTGGCCACAAGAGGTTCCCAGTTGAGGGTAAATTCTGTGGGTGGTGGAGAGTGTTAAGGAGGACCCGATTCGCAGAGGGTATCCGTCGATTGACTGTTACCAGAATCGGTACACCTTCGCAGAGTTCATTATATGGAATTTATTATAGACCTATGTTTACCATGTATGTTCAAATCAGACAAAATTGAAGGATGCCCTAAACAAGTGCAATGCTCGTGGGTCGGAGTGTCCAGATTCTAGGCGCAAACTTTTGAATTTTGTGATTGATAATCTAAAATCTGACAAAGCAGGGTCTTCGACGAACCTGACAATGCCACTAACGAAATCGGACCAAATAACAATGTTTATTGATGAGAGTTCACAAGTTCACACAGAGTCCACTTGGGTGAGTTGGTCACAAATTTAAAGCAGAAACGGAGGAAGAATGCCCCGGTATGTTTCAAATATCTGTAAATGAAAAGGTGCCAAAGAGCCATAATGGGCGCATGCCGGCTTGGCCACCTGTCGATCGTGAACACTCTTTTGGCTGCCGGCGCCGATGTCACCATTCAAACTAATAGCGGCGTCTCCGCGCTCAACAAAGCCGTTTGTAATGGCCACATTGACGTCATTGGAGCCCTTTTCAGACATGGGGCGGATGTGAACGCTTGTGACGATGATGGTTGCACCCCACTTCACGTTGCTGCTCAAGAGGACCAGGCAGGAGCGATTGATGCGCTGATGCAGGCAGGGGCCAACATCGAGTGCTCCAGCGAGGGCGGTTCATTGGCGCCCCTGTTCTTTGCGATCAACCACTGCAGCCTCAAAAGCCATGCATACTCTCATCCTGCCGCACGGCGCGTCCTTTACGGTGCAGGACACGGGCGGAAACACGCCGTTGCATCGGGCGTGCTACTATTACGTCGAATACCGCCAAAAAAATTGCTTCCGGCAGCCCTCCGGCGGTCCTCCGGGGGCCCCTACGCGGCGGGCGCCCTCCCGGAGGACCCTCCCGGGGGGGCCCTGTGCGGGGGGCGCCCTCCCGGGGGGCCCCTGCGGGGGGCTGGCTGCCGCAACACGCCTTCCGCGTCTTGTTGCGGCAAACTGCGGTTGCCGCACTTCAGGCCTGCGGCTTAAATGGAATGCTGGTTGGGAACCAGTTGGAACCAGTTGGAACCAGTTGGAACCAAACTCATTTCACCTCCTGTCGTGTAGCGCATGCAAATCGCGGAGCCCCGACAAACTGATGTGTGCTGTGTATCGAAGCGAACACGCACACAGACGAAGCGGGGCGACGAGGTGGACCACGCCTACAGTACTAGACGAAAAAAGAGATGGGGGGGAGGAGAGAGGGAGGCAGATTGCCAACGAAAAAAACGTATCAGTCGACATCGATTGCGACCTGCGGCGGATCATGTACGTCTACCCCAAGCGTCGGTTGCTTCAAGGAATGGAAAGCGAGATATGGAAGCTGGTCTCGTACGGCGCCACACCACAACAATGGAAGGAGTGGCTTCGAGTTCCGCTGGAGCATGCAGCCGCCCGAGGCAATCTGAACCTCGTCAACTCACTGCTTGAGGCCGGTGCGGACGGAAGTGCGGGATGGCGGGGATGTCTCGACCGTACTCTTATCGACGCAGCCGCTCTCGGTGGAAGCGAGCCTGTTGTGTCTGCCTTGCTGCGAGCAGGAGCTCAGCCGGACGTGAACACCGTGTCTATATCCAGCAAGAGGTCGGCTCTATACACGGCGACGGTGTGCGGCCACGAACACGCAGCCAGGCGTTTGATTGCTGCCGGAGCAGACGTGAACTTCAGGGACCCTATGTGCTTGAACACTGTCCTCCACGAGGCAATCGGGGGTGGACAATACACAGCTAGTGATCGACCTTCTGTTGGTCGGACCGGATCTGAACTCGCGGGATGAACATGGAAGCACCCCCCTCAACTTTGCTGCCATCAGAGGGCTTGATAGGATCGTGTCTGCCCTCTTGCTCAGAGGGGCATACACGGATGCTCAGGATACTAGCGGCGCGACGCCCCTCATCTACGCATGCGGGTCTGGCCATCTGTCCGTCGTGAACACTCTTTTGGCTGCCGGCGCCGATGTGGACATCATCCGCGATGTTGACAGCTACTCCGCGCTCGACAAAGCCGTTTGCAATGGCCACATTGACGTCATTGGAGCACTTCTGAGACATGGGGCGGACGTGAACGCTTGTGACGATGCTGGTTTTACTCCACTTCACCTTGCTGCTCAAAAAGATCAGCCCGGTGCGATTGATGCGTTGATCCAGGCAGGGGCCAACACCGAGGCCAGCCGGGGCCGTCGGTGGACGCCCCTGTTCTCTGCGACGGAGTACTGCAGTTTCAAAGCCGTGCACACTCTCCTGCGGCACGGCGCATCCTTGACAGCGCAAGACACGGATGGAAACACGCCGTTGCACCGGGCGTGCTACTGGCGGGATAAAGGTATGGAGGCGACCGTGGATCTGTTGCTGCGATGGGGAGCGGACGAAACAGCAGTAAATAACGCTGGCCAGACTCCGGTCGATATGCTCGATGAGCACGACGATGAGAATGATGGAACAACATGTTCCGAAGCCGAGTTCGAGCGGGTGCGGCTGTTGCTGGCTCGGGCTCCGGCCAATCGAGCGTGGCGTCACCGTTGTTGGCTCGTGATGCTGCGCTCTTGCGCAAAGACAGCGAGAGCTAACAGCGACGCAACCGGTGATGCGGATGAAGATTCAAACGATGCTCGTGACAGGAAGGTCGGAAAGTGCAAGGGGGCGAGGAGGGAGAATGGGGAGAGCGCTGGTGGTGGGGTGCGCTCTCGGATGAACGGCGCCGGCGAAGGTGGAGTCGAGCGTAGGGCGGGAGGCTGGGCGAGCGTTGTCGCCTCTGTGATAGGGCTGGGGCCGGAGGAGGTGTTTCGCTCGATTGTGGGCTTCCTGTGAAGACAGACGGTGATCTTGGGAGATCTCAGGGGAGATTTACAGGTACGAACCCCACTTTGTTAAGTATAGTTGGGGTGGTGGTACTTGTACCGAAGGCTCTGTGCACCGATACACTGGCTGTGGCTTGCCGATTTTATGTACGTATGCCTGACTAGAACGCGTGGCCCGTGATTCGTTCCGATACCCGATACCCGTGTTTTGATCAAAACCAACATGACACCAACGGGTTTTGTTGTGTTTGTGCGCGGCACGAATTTGGTGTTGGTTTAGCCTTTCTGCCTGCTTCTTTCGTGTCTACTATGTCGCACAGACAAACCGGGAAATTCAAATTTGCGACCCTCAAACTGACTTCTAGCTGCCCTCTACCACCACCGCAACAGCATTGTAGAGTTTCCTCTTGCAGATATATGTTGGTATGCAAGAGTCGTGCGGCAAGGCTAGGAAGAATTCTACGGCCCCCAACAAATGAAGTCCTGGTTGGCCTATCACAACAGAAATCCTGGTAGGGCTAGACATGTGATTTTATAGCTATCGGGAACCACATGTAAATCCGACCGTGTCTCTTGTCGCTGTTTTTTGTTTTGTTCCAAGAGGAAGCCGGCCCCTCAAGCGCGGATCTATCGCTATCCACGAATCCTGATTTCCCGGCAGTGCTCGCGCTGGTGCTCCTACCCCCGGGACCGGCGAGCGGAACGCATCATTTTTGCTTGGTCGTGGTGGCTACCCACAAGGCCTTGCAACAATTCTGGGCATGTTTTGTTTGCTGCCGCATTGTGGCATGGACAGGCGAGGGTATCTGTGGACGGGTAGAACACGAAAGGGAAAGCTATTTAGGAGCGTCTAGTCTTCAACTCAGTCAAGCGAGTGTTCATTGTCTAGCCCCGAGGGGCGGTTCTGGAGTTGGGTAAATGGTGCTTAGATGCTAAGGTTACGCAACCGTCTCGCGGTATGTAGCAGTAGAAGGCACGACAATCCCAGACGAGGTGCAAGCTAACCTGGGGTTTTTGTTCTGGGAAAACAAAATATTTCCTCGGTCATTTCTTGCTTGCGTTCCGTTGTCGCGTTTGTTCTGGCACATGTTCATGTCTTCATGAGTGAACGCAAGAGGCGACAGCAGCAGTGATTTGCCGAGTTTGTCGCGGCCACGTTCTCTTTGTAGCGTAAGTCTACCGGCTTATGAAGCACATCTGCGTGACCCCAACTGATGTTTGACCTCACGAGGCAGCTCAAGGACGCAACAGTTCCACACACGAAACGATTCTCAAAGCGGGCAACGATCCGCGAGAATTCACTGTTCCCAGTCGGTGGAGCTTGTCGACTACCGTATTCGACACAAGATAACACATCCACCTATAAGATAAGACCCCCCACATATTACAACACCCAGCGCCAATGGTTTCGAATCTCAAACACTGACCCGAAAGACCACCCGGGTTACACAAAAAGATATCGCACACCCCGAGGTTTGGCCGCATGTCATCACGGAGGTCATGCTACAATCGGGGGTCATGCTACAATCACCCGGTGATGTCACAGCATGCAGCGGTGGTCCCTGGTCACATACAGGATGACACAGGAGGGAATACACACACGCAAAACATTGTCCTCTGAGTGCGCAGGAACCACCCCTTAAGATTCTTTGATGCAAACAACAACGTTCCCGACTTGTTGGCATTTTTTCGTTTGTGCCAGGCGATGGGGATGAATGAAACTTGTGTTCATGACACGGCAACACTCTCTCGCAGTTGTCGATGAGGGTGCTGTCGGCGTTCATCGCCGGGTTCACGTGATCAAGGGGTTTATCACCTCCCCTGTTTCACCTTCTACTTTCACAGAGTGGGCCAAGATTGTAGAGGACGTACGGGGTTCACAATTGACGAATTTAATACGTTGGAAACGATAAGCCTAGAGGCAAGTGTGGTCATTACGACGAGTAGGCATCGCGTGTCCGAACGCAGCAACTCGATGCAGCTGGTAAGAACCGATCTTGTTTTAAGAATGTCGTATACGGTCAGTCTGTTTTTTGTTTGTGACGCACGACAGACAGCAGTTGGTCGTTGAGAGCTTAAGCTATTGGAACCTCGCAAGAAGTCAAAGGGCGTTCGTTGCAGAGAAGTACGCATGTCATGTGTTTGAAGTAGCAAACTGCCGGGTTGTGCGCACTGGGATGCACTCGTCTGTTCAGTTTGTCTGATTCATGCGGGTGGAAATGCGGACGCCGTCGCGCAGTGTGACGATGTCTAGCTTTCAACTCCAGGGCCAGTCAGTGCCTCCCGACAGCAGCTCGACTGGTTTCTACGCTTCGTCTACCGTTTGAAGTAAATCCAGACGAGTTTTGTTTCGCCGTTGAATCTAAAGCCCCGCGGTATGCGGTTGAGTCGTTGCTTACGTTCACGCCAGATCTAAGACGAACACCAAATCCGGCGATGGAAGATCCTGTTTCATGGTGATCTTGGGGCGGTTCAATTGGTTGTAGAGACTTAATTAGGGAGTGTTTTCTAAAAGGGGTAAGGCGGTGACCGCGAGCGCGCGCCCTTGTCAATCTAACGTCAAGTTTGCGCGCCACACGCCTTTTTTTTTCTCAAGCAAGCTCCTCCGCCTTCAGCGTGATTACTTGGGGCTTTCCTCGGTCGTGTGGCTTTGACTCATGACTCATGACTCTTGGTCGCGTTCGTGCCGGGGCTTGCCTGGGTCACGTTGTTTGTGCTGCTCCTGGTGATGCATGGGTTAGGCGCTCGGCTTCGAGTTCCTGTGTCTTTGTATTATTGGCCTATGCCTCGTAAAAATGATATCGGCACGAGTGTCGGCGTCGGTTCATGTAACCGCCAGGGGCGTTTTTCGGTAGACAATCAGCAACCTGAGGGGTGTTGATTAGATCAACAGCCTGGAGGTGCTGACTAAAAATCCCTTTCTAGAGTGCACTGGGGAGCAGAAGGGAAGTTTGGACACCGATCACAACCTGTGAAGATTGAGGTGGGGAGGTTGGGGAGACGGGATTGATCGACCTTGAACTCGTCGTTTGTCTGTGCTTCCAGCCCGCCGTGTTAGTTGGATTAACGTCCGAGATGCGGGATTAGCTGCTCAGTTCGGCGTGCGACATCCGCTCAACCTGACCTCTGGCCACCGCCAGTGCCTTGTTAACCTTGCTGCTGAAACCTGCGGCATGGCTTCACTTTCGAACATCCACCTACTCTGCGGCATTTCGCCTTCGTTAGCAGTTGCCAGCCGTATCGTACTGGAGGCGTAGCGGTCCAATTTGAGGACATGCACTGAGCGACTCTCAGGTGTTTTTTGGGTGTGCCCGCCCTCTTTCATTCATCGTACAGTACGGGGGTCGGGCGTAGCCGCTTTCTTGAAAATACGCGGCCGTTGACCTCGTCTATTTCCACCGCCCGTCCCTTGTCGTGCTTCTCTCGGCATGTGCGTGTTGTTTTCTATCAGAATCTCAGTCATCGCTGAAGGCTTTTGATATCCCGCCGTGTGCCAATTCAAAGATGAGGAGGCGAGGGACTGCACCCGCGGGGGTTGAGGTGCTCATGATCCACAAGAGACGACATGAAGAGACGAATAAGTTCCTGCTTTCAACGGACCAAGACCAAGACCAAGACATCTTCACTGACAAGGCGTTGTCTTGCAACTACCCCCCCCCCTCGGTTACGAGGGTGCGAATCTCTCTGGGTATGTTGTAACCTGTGTTCGAATCCCTCCAGGGTCTATCCCGCCGGGAACGGCAGAGTTGAACATACATTATTAGGATATTACGAGCTATGGGAAAAAACATACAAAGGTGAGAATCAACCTACTCGTACAGTGGTTTACAAGGTTACCATCCATTGTAGACTCATAAATACAACGCCACCAAAAGTTTGGTTTGCGCGAAGCGCACTCTCAACATGACCTCTTCCTCTTGGACCCGTTGGGCGTTAATTCTCCTTCACCGCCGACTCCTGGCCCTCCATTGTCCGAGGAGTTCGCCCTTCTGACAAGCGGCTCACCGTTCTCGAGGCACTGTGCCAAAGTCTCTGCCTCAGATACCACGTGTCCAGGAAAATTCGCTATGCGTGCGACGTGGATTCCAAAGCTTCGGTCGCACGACCCTTGCGTCACCTGCAACATGGGATCATGTGTTCTGCTTGGGTCAGCTTGGACCCGCGTGACAAAACTGCGTATTGTCTCTTTTGACTATTCGAAAGATCCCCTGAGTCTTCAAAAGAACCAGCGAAACGTACCTTATAAAGCATGGTGAGCTTGTTGGATGCCGTGTCTGCTTCGGCTGTCACGTGCAAGTTTTGAACCCCCTTGCCACCTTTCTCTTGCTCAATCGCCGTCAATTCGTGGAAATGGGTTGCGAATAGACAGAGGGCGCCTGTGATGTAACGTGATCAGCAAGGGGGCGGATGGTAGGGCCAAGCGCCATGGCAGGAAACGAACGGGGTCCGTGCGGGCAAATTCAGCGTCACCAAGACCAACGCTTGGGCGGGTCGTACGGTGCCGGACGCTCTGACAAGGTGGTTCGTCAACTACAGACGGCTACGACCCTGCAATTGAGAAGCTGTGCCGTCGCTTGTTCCTCCTGTGCTCACCGGACGAGATAAGCCTGTCAGCAACCGCCCAAGCAATGCCGAAGCCGTCGCACGTCGACGTCCCTCTTCCCAGCTCGTCCACAATTACCAGCGATTGCCTGGGTATGAATTGTCGAGCGGCGAGACGGGGTCGCAAGGCAACGCTAGTTATGACTTCAACGCAAGAGTCTGTGAGCAAGGGAAGCGAGAACCTGGCACGCGCACCCGCCGCAGATCGACTCCACCTGGACGGCGAAAACCACACGTAGATTTGGTCCATCATGGTCTCGAGTTTTGGGATGGAGGCTCATGGCCCTCAAGACTACGGCCATGTACGACGATGAGCACATCCCCCCTGCCTCCCTCGGTCAACGCACCTGTTGGCCTTTCTGAGAATCGCTGTGGTCTCGAGCATCTCTGCCATAAACGTAGAAACGCCCCGCAGTTGGTTGTCGCTGGCCCCCACCCTAAAAACGAATCGCAAGAAGCAGCGGTGTTTGGCCGAGCCATACAGCAATTACTCGATCTGTTCTTCTAGACATCACTCTTTGTTTGCTCTTCCAAAAATCAACAATTTTGTTGTCTGGCCGATTAGCAATACATCCTGACGGGTAAAATACTTATCTCCCGTGCAAGATCGACGCGGCTTACCGAACCAACAACTGCATCGGAAAGCTGGTTAGGTGGGCGACGAAATACCTGGCACAGATCCTATCGATGACCGTCATCACAGCTTCCTCGGCGGGCACGAACGAGCCAATCTGAGCGAGAAGACAGGCAATTCCGACCGATCTGATGAACGTGCTCTTGCCCGCCATATTTGGTCCTGGAAGGTCAAAATGGTTAGCAGTGAGCCGCGCGCGCAGTTGCGTACAGTCAAGGAAACATCTTCCCAGCTAAGTTGTCGCCACGCTTTTTGCGCAGAGCGCGGTACATGGTTGTTTTGGTTTTGCGATGTGTCGCACCTGTGACGATGGTCATGCGGCTGTTGCTGCCGAGCTTGATGTCATTCGGGATGAACAACCCGGCCCCCCGAGCCGCTTCGACGCTGGGATGCCGTAGACCCTGAAAGGAATAATTAGCGAAGGTAGGCAACGACTTTTTCTTGGACGTTGGCATTGACGGCTTTTGTAATACTACCCAACACCCATCGACACAGCATGGTTCATAGCAGCCGCATTACAAGCCACCGGGCGCAGACGTCGAACTGATACCACAAACGTATCACAACTCACCTTGATGTCGATGGTTTGACTTCCTACGGGAAGCAATCGCGGTCGTACCCAGTCCCACAAATGGACGCAGACGCACAACGACAGGAGGACGTCCAGTTTGGCCACGATCTTGGCGGCGGACGACAAAACTGGAGTGTACGTGCCTGCAACCGTGATGGCTTGCAGAACGATTTTGCTTTCACAGCGGGACAACGAGAAACATATGTGCCAAGGTTATGAGATCGTCAGGGCAACAAGATTACAGCAGAATTCTGCACGTGCCGAACAGGTGTCCAAGCGGTCCTCAACTAAATGTGCATTGGACGTGCTGTTCGGGAAGAGATCTCTACGCACAAACTGGTTTCGGTAGTAACTTGGACGAGACGCTGTTTCGAGTCAACGAGATCTGGGTAAACCAACAACATGTTTAGGTGAGGAACACTGCTACCAGTCAAGCGCAAACGGAACCTTCGTGTCACCTTTGCACATCCTCGTATTGCTCCTTCAACCTCGTGGCTCGCGCGTCAACAGATCGCAGTCTATCCGTGGTGAAAATAACGCCAGCCTGTCCATTCGCGTTACGTCGCAAACACCGAGGCACGTGAGCAAGGGCATGTGTATAAAACCCGGGGATCCGTAAGATGTAAAATCATTACCAAGTACCTGGTTCGCTTTCGCTCTAACGTGAGTAAACCAGATCAGGGTTGAAAGAATCAACGGCCACCTTTTGGACGGAGAGAGTAAGAGCCGCCTTGCACTTGCCCACGAACGCCTGATCCTTCTTGGTCACCCTAAGGTGATGAGAGTGAACCGCGTTGAACTCCAGCTTGATTCTTCCGGCAGGAGCCTGTGGTGCGGCGTTACATGTTTCCGAAAGATACAAGCTTTTAACGCTTGCGGAAGAAACGTTCGTTCCTCTTTTCGATGGCACCACCAGACCACCAGCGCGGTCATATGGGTGTTGTGCAGCACATCCAGATGCAGGTTGGCATCGGACTGCAAACACGCTGCAGTCAAGACGACGAGCAACTGGCTCGGAAAAAAACTCTACCCAGCGAGTGGCACGTGTGGTAGTCGACGAAGTCGTGGCACAAACCTTGGACGCTGTCTCAACGTCCTTGAGCACGCCGGCCATCTCTTCCGAAGTACCGGCGAGCTCCTGCCCCAGCCGCTGCAATTCGGCGTGAAATGATGGCCGGACACGAACTTGCTTCCCATCGCTTTCCCGCAAGTGATCCAAATCGATTACTTCTTCACATAGGCTCTGGAACTTGGACAGATTAGAAACAGCCTGCCGAACAAGCGAATGCGAGACCGAGGGCATAAAAAATATCGCTGCGCTCGCACCAGATGGCAAGGGGGAACAGCAGCTCCTGAGTGTTGGCTCCTCAGGCTCCTCACCCAGCCGGAGGTTCACGCGTCTCTTACCGACGTCGGTGACTTCGCAGCAATCTTGGCTGCTGACGGGAGAGTACGTCCTAACTAAGAACAGCACAAGAACGAATACGGCGAGATAAGATACCTTCTGAAGCGGCGAAACGATCCGTTCTCGAAAAAGGGTAGGTCCGCTCTCAGCTGCATCTCCGGCAGCATCATCCCCGAAGGCATCGTCCAGCGCACCGACGATCGAGGAAAGCCGCATCACCGCGCGGTAGACGCCGAGCAAGGTGGCCAGGGTGACCCGCTGTGGAGGTTTCCGCAAAAACCTCTGCATGATGCGCTCCAAATCTGGATAAGGCAAAATATAAAAAAGCAGCCAACATGACACCCATAGCAATTGATTCCTTCGTGAAGAGACATCCGGGTCAACAAGACACAAAGAGACTGCAGTGGTGACAGGTCCCGACACACAGTACATGAAGAGATCTATGAACCCGGCAAGGCTGTTGTCTGAGTGCACCTGCCCCCTGTCTCGTCTCACCAGGGATGCCTCGTAGCATGCCGCTGCCCTTCCGCAGCGTGTCTATCAGCGCCTTTTCTGAGCAGATCGTTTCGATCATGCAGTGTCGCGAGGTGATCTCTTGCACGTCCACTAGCGGGTGCTGGAGCCACCTGAGGAAGATGGTCGACAGAGTAGACATCTGCAGTGCGAATCATCGGACAAGGTATTGTGTACACGAAAGATTTGTGCTGGTTTGCCAATGCTAGAGGATCACAATAACCATTACAAGGTAGCTTAACATTCAAATCTATCTTGAGCTACGAATGTTTGCGTCGGAACAACAGCACGATAATCAGTGGCTAACCTACGCCCCCCTCTTCGAAGAACGGACTCACTCTCTGAGAAGCCGCGATCCCATCGAGGTGCAAGTCTGGTTCAAGATAGAGAAAAGGCTGAAATCCAGTCTACCACTGTCACCCTGCCCGAGCGCTGACGCCAGCTGGAATCTCGTGGGCGAGGGAAACACGCCCATCGCCTTTGACGCCGCTGCATCATAGTGCATGTATTTCCGAAGTTCATCTGTTCGACGGTTTGACGGTCGGTCGGCGATTGCGGCGGGGGGTGCAACAGTCCCGTTGAAATTTGGTTAGTTTCGAATACCAGCACACGCAGAAAAACGTGGCCACTTTTCACGGGGGCCACTTTTCACGGGGGATGTGAGTGAAAAGAAGCAATGGGCACTGAGCGACCAACCAACCTGGGCTTTGTCTAATCAATCAGAAGAACAATTACCCATGGTGAGAGAGAAGGTGCCATGGTTCGACGAATCCTCCATGAGATCTAGATGCCGAAACAAAGCCTGGAGAGCAGCCAACGCGAGCGTCATTTCACGCGCCGCTGCGACATGGGAAACGTCGGCGCTTTCTCCGCTCGGGACGCTTCCAGTGGCAGCGGCACCACCGCCGACGCCACCAACGCGAACAAGAGTTGCGAGATCCTGCACGGATTGCGAGAAAAAAAAATAAGAGTGTAAGCGATGCGATACAAACAACGAACCGTGTCCCGACGCATACAGCAGAGTTTAAATGAGGTGCAACAGCGCTGTACCTTGATAGTCCCGTCTTTCGCGCTTTTGAAGGCCTGCAACGACTTGGGTGTGCACAAGACACCGCAGCGCGCCATGATCTCTTCGAGCCCCGCAGCCTGCGGCCCTTGCTCTTCGAGTATGCATTCCCTTGCACCAACCTGGAGTGACACATCGTTACCGAAAGCTTGGTCAGAAAACACGTGGATGCACCTACGCTTGTGTTGATAAACCAGGTGCATTTGTGTTCAATACAACAGGAGCCTACGAAATGTATCTGTATTGTGCGCTTGCTGCTGCATTTCTGCCTACATATATTGCCAACTCATAGATGCCCCACGGGGGGGGGCGTAGAATGTTCGCCGCTTGCTCCACCATCACCTCCCCTCCTCCATGTCTTTGCTGCTTGTAAGAGTCCTGGTGTTGGCGTTGATGATTCTTGGTTGCAAGTCCGGAGTGCTCGTCTCTGCGCGTCGGTCCGCGAATTGAGAGACCCTCTACACAGGCAAATCACCTGCACGACCACACCCTCTAGGTCCGAGAGAGCGCAGTCCAGCAAGCCAACGATTCGAAAAGCCGGGTTAGCGTAGGCCACCCCCACGCCCCCCGCCGCGTTCGCGTAGGCCGACATCATCACCGCCGTTCCGCTAGCCGCATCCTCGTCTTGCCGCCCCTCTCCCTCCCCTGTGTAGAGACACCCGCGAGAAAGCAATGAAATACTCTGCCGAAGTTTGCTCTGACAAAGAACGAGAGAACGAGAGCGTCTCTACGGCGGCTCGCTTGGACCGCACATGCTCGTGAAACACGCCGTTGGCAAGGCACAGATCCCAGGGAAGTTTCGTTTGGTTCTCGAGATCCCCCCGCGCAAGTGTACACCGAAACATGCAGGACGTTTATTGCACCAGAGGCGGGTTCTCAAGAACGGTGTGATGAGTATGCATCAGAGCACCCCTCTGACGCCAACAGAAAACAACCAAAACACAAGCAAATGATGCATGATTGCACCCGATCGTTTCAGCAGCCGCCTTGGCGAGACACGGGGGTTACAAGTAGCGAGGCTCGAGCGTGGACACGTGACTTGATGTGTTTGGATAACGAAACAGGCCACCTTAAAAAACAAACAGAGCACACTCTCGTCCCCGTCCATCCCTTCCCCTCAAGCCCCTGAACCAAACTCAACAGCGACACATGCTTCAAGCTACACGAGTAGTAGCGCTGCTTCGCTTGGGGGAAGGGCGCAAGGCTCTCTCTCTTAATTCGCTACGAAGAATCGAAGTGCACCATGCAAATGGACTCTTGCCTGTGGATAGATATGAACTAGAACTAGAATAGAACTACAATATTTCGTTGTGTCGTTGTAAGAACAACAAACACAAACGTTGCACCTGATGCAATGTCTGCCATAATAGCCTCCACATTGCCGGGAGATGCAGATAGGCGCCGGGTCCATGTGCTCGACCCCCCCAATTGCTCCCATACTTCGATGCGGAAGTTTTTGGCAAGGAGAGCCGGGACGAGTGACGAAAAAACTTTCACGCTGTGCAGCAGCAACGGAGATAAAACAGTACGCGAGAAGGACCACATAACAGTGCCGTTGGATAAGGACCAAAACACGACTTCTGATCTCCGCCTTCAGATATCAACCGCCGTACGTAGGTGTATGAGGCAGAGCGGCGGAGCGATGGGCAAGGTGCCGAACGTGTACGATAGGCACGCTCTGACCACTGACCGCACCCCGGTAGGTTGACAAAAACAGCCAATTTCGTACTTTCGAAACGCTCCGATTTAAAAGGTGGCACAGGGCGGGGGAGATATGCTTGAGACCTTCTGCAAGCAGGAACGCGACCTGGAAGCTACTGGTACACACGCAGGGCGCATCAAACACGTACATCAGTTGCCTGGCGGACGAAGGGTTTAGCTCCAAAATTGTCTCTATTGGTTGCGATATTTGGTGTCCCCCCGCCCACGAGACGGAGGTCTGACCTGATCGTGATGCTTGGAAGACCTCCAGATTGGAAGGATACGACGGACGTGTTCTTGAAGGCCTCACGTGATACCAGATCCGCGTCGAGACCATGAGCTGTGAAGTACACCCATTCTTTACTTCGACGGAAGAACCGGACTAAACCTCCGATGCTCTGTTGGGAGAGTACCAGGCCAAAGCGAAAGAGAGGCGGTTGTCTAAGAAACCATGGGAATGACATGAGCGGTTGGCTGTACAGGTTAAGAATAGAGAAAACATTAACGGGATGGGATGGGATGGGTGGGACCACGGAGTTAATAGCAAATCCAACTTTTCGGCCATTGTTCCAGCGCATAAGTAGATCAAGATGCATTCGAGCTCCACTCAGGATTTGGGCTACCTTTCTCTCTCCCGACAAACCTGTGTCCGAACGCCTTGTGGCAAACCCCCATCGTGCGGGAAGCTCGCCCGATACCGATCTTTGCAACAAGAGGCTAAGATTTTCTTCGACGTAGTATACTAATACAAGCAGCAGGGTGGTGAACCGTGTACCACAAATAAATATATTCAAGCAACAAATAGGTCTCAAGACGCAGTTTGTTGGCCCTGCTGCCGCGATCTAACCCCAACAGTCATACCCCAACAGTCATACTCTTTCCAAATTTGAACATGCAGCCTCATGGCGTCTGCTACAGCATTCGTTACTCTTGGTTCGCTTTCCTGTCGCAGACAGCCAGTTGGAGCTATACAATACGTACAACCCCCAGTATTTTGCTATCCTCGAATTATTCAAGCCTTTAGAAAGGTAGACTAGACCATTGGTATAATATGTACGAGCAGCAGGAAGGCCTTGGGTACAAGTCATAAGTCCTAGACTCTACCAGGTATGTATTATAGTCGAATCCTACGGTGGCCCTTTGTGGACACGAAAAGAAAACGTGCTCTGTGCAGTACAAAATGCTGCTGTATGCTTGATATGGCATGGAGTAATCATGTACACAAGAATGCATTTTGAATACTGTAGTCTTCGTCACTCGAAAAATTCGGAGGCCGGCGGCACCACCACAATCTGTAATATCTCCAAAAACTTGTTTTTCTGCACGTAGCCGTCTCCATACTGTTGCACTACGCACTACAGCGGTGCCACCTTGGCGCCGTAGTCTCGACATGTTGCATGGATTTCAAAAATGGCGTGTTCGTTGCCCACACTTTATCCCGTATGTCTGTCTCTATGGCGGAGTACACGAAATAAATCTGCTATCACGACCAACACGACAACCATAATCATGATCTCACCTCCAGCCTCCGGAAGAACGTGGCGAACTGGTCCGACATCCTGCGCTCCGCACGTGTGCCTGCACCTCGGCTGCTGTGGCTGTGCTGTGTGTTTGTGTTTTATGCGGACCGATAATTGGGGCACAGCGATTTGACCGATCGCACCCACCAAAGCAAATTTGACCCTGTAACCCCCCTCGGCCATGTGCTCCATGTGCTGCAACAGGCAGCAAAGTAAACAGTGAAGCAGGTCATCACGCCACACCACCTTTCGCTCTTGGCACCCCGCTCTATATCATCTCTCCGTACTGGAAGCAGTGCCAGTGCCAGTACCAGTAGCGGAAAGAAAGAGGACGCGAAATGATCCGGCTGAAGAAGAAACAAGATGTAAGAGCGCTCTTCGAATTTTTCTCGATTGACTTCAAAACTACCGCCAGCTCTCCGTCTGTGTTGCCTGCTTTGTCGAGCTCGTTCTTTCTGTCCGATCAAGAGGGCGATGGCAATCCAGTTTCGAGGTCCGACAAATTATTGCAATTCGGGGCCAACAAGGGGACCACTGCTGGCTGTGCTGTTACCCTGTTGCATTCTGTGAACGAGTGAAAAGTTCTTTTGAGTTCAAACATCACCTGGGATGGATGTCCCAACGCGGGTCCCCTCTCTCCCAACAGCAGTAGTCTGCAGCAGCAGCATGAGTTGCATAGCATCCAGCCGAGAGTGAGAGTGATCTCGAGATTTTGCATGCTTCCTTCGTCTCGCCTTGTCAAAGAAGAGTCTGGCGTGCTATTGTAATGGTATCTGCAAAGTCCGAAACATGTTCTCTCACTTGGCCCCCATTCGCCGTTTAATTACTGCCTGTAAAGCACTTTGGGAACTAGGGACCGGCGGATGACCTCAATGTTGCAATGAGCATCGCAGGCATGGGAAAGGCCCATGAGAACGCGACAGCAGTTGTTAGATCTACAATCAGCAATCTTGGAGCACGACCGTGATTAATTTGCATCTTGAAATCAGGCTTGAATAAATCCCTTGGATTCAGATTACGCCCACAGCTATCATGAGTAGTTGATTGAGTTATTTGGGGCCGGTTTGAACTACAACTGGAATGATCGGGGGTGGGAATATATTTCTAGCCGAGAAGGCTATTGTTGCCGATTTGAGTTATGTTTTGGAGTTTATTTTCTTGTGTTTTGGAGTTACTGAGAGGTCATGAAGACATGGCATAGTCACAAGCAGGGGGGCTAATAGATATACTTGTAGCAATGCCAAGTGGATGGTACAGGATGTTCCCATGGAATGAGGTAGAGCGGAATACCGGGTGATTTGTGTGTTACGTAAAATGGATTTCCAGGGATGTACAAGGTACCCCTGTTGTATACGGCGTCGCCCCCTCAACGGGGCTTGTGTGTGCGTATGTGGATGCAACTAATCACAACAGGTTTTTCTCCTCGGCGCGAGCCCGCCGAGTTGCCGACACCCTATTCAACACACGTCTTGCGACAAGCTACCCCCAGTTGGGATCATCCGAACATCCTCCTGTGCGACCCCCGGCGGGTACGTCGAACATATGCTTGCAAATGCCAAGAAGAAAGACAAGACGAAACAGAGACACACACCGCACCCCACTGACACCCGTCTGTGCTCGACAACAATTTGTGTGCGGAACCGCGTGGTGCCATTGATTTCAGGATGAGAAGGCCGCTGAGGCAGCAGCGGCAATGGAGGTAGACGAGGAAACACCATCGAACGCGGCCGCTCAACCAAAAGCGGGCGAGGAGAAGGCCGCAGGGAAGCTTCACGTTCTGGGGATTGGCGGCCGAAGGGCCAAGAGAGGCAGTGCGAAGGCAACCGGAACAAAGAAGACGCCGGGAGAGATTCGTATACAGAAGGGTGAGTGAGCCTGGACAGCATGGACGCAGCAGCTATTGCACGGTAAACGCCTGAGCAGCGAGTACGTTCTCGGACATCTCGTCATCATTACATGTTCAGTGTGATCAAGGTTCGATACACACTCATTGAACACCCTGATTTGTGTTGTGCCAATCGTGCTGCCCTCGGAAACTGCAGACATTGCGGACTTGGATGGCGGAAGCGTAGCAGAGATCACTTTCCCCAACCCCAACAACCTTACGTCCTTCAAGGTCAAGGTGAGAATCGATACGTAGGGCTTTGATCATGTCAACATTTGGGAGCTGGCGACCCGAACTTCTTGACCCCGGGCGCGATGTAATGCCAGTTAAGTTCATTCATCATCATCGTTGGCTACGTTACGGAAAGACCAAGAGCATGTAACGTAGTTAAGGACCTGGACCACGCTTCTGGGTTTCCATTCATGTTCTTTTATGAGCATGCACGGCGGTACTTTCTGGGTTTACGTCACACACCTCTGCGTCCTTTACATCCGCACTTACTCCTCCTATCGTGCGTGTGACATGTTTTGGCACAGGTGCAGCCGGACAGCGGGTTCTGGAAGGGCGCGTCGTACCACTTTACCTTTAGTATTCCTGCGCTGTACCCTCACGACCCACCCAAAGTGAGCAACGCTTCAAAGGTTAAGCACACAACCACGTTGTGCACACAGCAGTAAGCACAATCGTACGGGCCAGTTTTCCTCAAGCCCTTTTGCTCCGCCCTCGTCGTTGTCCACTTGTTGTTTCGGATTTTTTTCTGAGAGTTTTCCCCATCCGGTCCTTGCTCGCGGTGCAGGTGCTGTGCGAGACCAAAATCTACCACCCCAATATAAACCTGCAGGGGAACGTGTGCCTCAACATCTTGCGGGAAGACTGGAAGCCGGTGAGTCTTCGTGGCTGTGCCGACATGCGGTTGTCCGAGTTGTTGGAGCGTTTTTTGAGGTTTGTCCTGTCCTGTATCTGGATTCGAGTATCAGCTTTCGCACGAACAACCTTCTGTCAAGTGTGATGGCGTCAAACGCCCGGCATGTGTATCCCCAAGTCGGTCTCGTGGGTGGGTTGCACACGGCAGGCTTGGCGCAATTGCGACTTGTTTTCTCCAAGAATGCGGTTTTGGGCAAGCTTGGTCGCGAGAGGGACCAGTACGTGCTGTGCTTTTGCAGCGCGAGCGGACTACGCCGTACCAGTATCCCTCAAGGCCGGCCGCCACCGAGGATGACTACAGCGGCCGAATTTGGTTTGATTTACTTTTAGATGTTTGTTTTTATGTAAGCTGATGAGCTCGATTGCTTCATAAAAGCTGGGATTATCCGTCGCTGTGCAGGTGTTGGATATCAACGCGGTCATCTACGGGCTCATCTACCTGTTCTACGAGCCAAACCCCGAGGACCCCCTCAACCACGAAGCTGCAGAACTCTACCGCGACAACATAAGCCAATTCGAGCGAACAGTGAAGAGGACTCTCGCAGGCTGCGTCATGCACGGGGAGACATTCCAACGACTGATTTGACTTGGTGACATTCTGCTCAGTGTGTGTGTGTTTTTTTTTTTTACGCTGAGGGTTGAGCAAAGACGTTTTGGGAAGGCTTGCTGAAGACCCTCGATCGACTGGCCCGGTCTACGAAACAGCCTTTGATCTTGCTCGGATGACATCTGCGCAGTTGGAAGAGAATGCTCGAATGTATTATATGCGGCGACGTTACGCTCTCAAGCATTTCCTGCGTTTTCCAGACATGCTTTGGACGCGCCGTGCACTCAACGGACGTAAGTTGTACGAATTCGATGAAGCCGCCAAGAGCTGGGTTTGCTCGAGAATGCATCCTGGTCGGTAACGACAAGCTCCCAGACTTGCGCAACCACTACCATATTTGACGTGTTTTCGTATTGTTGAGTTGCTTTCTCCGCCGTAATGTCCCACCTTCATGCGGGGCTCGCACATACAGCATCCCGGAGGGAGATGCACTGATCATACTTCAGGTCCCTGCTGCATGACGCTGCAGTTCCTCGGCTCTCAAAGGTACTTGCTCGTGCCCCAAACATGAAAAATCTGTGTAGGGTACGTTTACATAACTGTAGTACGCAGCTGCGTCCTTCGCTCAAGTATACTCACTCGCGGATGGACGAGCTTGTTCCACTACCCAAGAAGCAGGTACGGAAGTGCGGTATAGATACATGGGTGACACAAGATATCACATCCCCTACAGCATTAGACTGATTTTCAAAGCTCCATTTATCCACAGCAGTAAAGAGTGGTGATGCAGAAAATGGTTGCGTTGGAATAGCCTCATCGACTACATTCTGAAACGTGTCGTTTGGGTTATTTATCCTCTTCGTGTCGTGTGGAGTAGTTGAGCTCAGAAAATCGGTCTGGGGTCAAGGGGGGGTGATATCTTGTGCAAGCTGGGTACAGCAGTAGACATGTAGACATATCTCTCGCCAACAATCTAATTCCTAAAATCCACACCACCACCTGTCTTTCGAGGTTACCATATATGATCGTCTGGGCGACCAGCCAGTCCCTATAGCAGCACAGCATTATCAACACATCCATTCATGATATAGCAGTAGAAGTTGCGAACCAACAACATATGTGTCTTTGTTATTATTAGAATCGACCGCGCTAACCGGCTGACCAATGAAAAGACGTCAGTCTCAGTGCGGTTGAAAACACAAAAAACTTCTATCTGCTATGAACTGCAATCCCGTGAGGGGGCAGCATGGGGGAGGCTAAGCTATCCTCCGGATCAAAGACAGAAACGGTAGCAACAGAAGAGAGTGTGGTGGATCGTGTGGATCTCGATCTGAAAATGCGGGGGATTTGGTGGTGTTTGGGGGTGGTATTTATTGTTGCACTTCACGAAACCCCTTGAGAAATTCTCCAACGGTTTCCTTCGTAGACGCGAAGTAGCGGCACCCAGAGCAGCACCACGGCCAACACCGGGCACGAGTACCCGCGCCGTACGCCAGAGGAAAAGCTTTCTTTCACGTCTGTGGGTTGTCTCGTCCGGTTGGCACTCTAGTCGACTTTCACTCGGAGCGTAACAAGTGATTGCTCGACTCGTGCTTGGAGAGCGAGAGGAAACTTGTAACGCAATGTCTGCGTATGTTGACGATGCGCCTGCTGCTGATGGGCGTATCGTGGAGCTTGCGAAGCAGACCACTTCTCGGCTCGAGGTGCTCTGGGATGAGGTTGGGTACACCTCCGAAGAGAAGCGTCGTCAGATGCAGGGTCTTGTCGATGGATTTCAGACTCTGTGCGAGAACAAGGTGCGTTTGTCGTTACCCACACCCTCGTCAACCTTTGTGTAAGCTGGACTTGTGCTACGCACTGCTGTAGTGTTATCTACAGCAGTAGCTCTTCCTCACGCGAGCCCCACCGCACGGTAATGCCATGCCAACCAGTTACTCTGTGGAGGGACCGATACCAGCTAGACGACAGCATCGTGGTCAATAGTTGGATGATATTGACTAGCAACAATTGCTGCACGCTCCGCCGGCTCCGTTCCCTCAGGAAAAGCAAGAGGAGGGTGTGAAAAGCCAGTTCGTGACTTCTATCGCCGACGCAAAGGATCGAATCAAGACTGCCAGAAAGAAACTCGGACAGGAGCATACAGAGGTGTGTTGGCGATATTTGATGTGCTGTTAGTTCCTGTAGACGGCCGAAACCTACTCCTGGCCTAGCACTCTAAGATGTTCTAGAGTCACACCGCCGTATGCGTTTCATGAGCATCCATGCGTTTCCTGTTGTAGACACAAAGGCATCCTGCCGTATACTGCAACATGTTTTTCACCCTGTCGTTTGCCCCGGTTTGGACACCATTTCCCTCCTAAATATCAGGACTCCTCCACAGACGACATGAGCCTCACGGACCAGCTAGCCTATTACGAGATGGAAGCAGATGCAATCAAGAAGGTGGTTCTTTCGTTTGTTCATGGGCAGAGGGGGCGGCCGAGCAAGTACTTTTCTGACGTATCATATGGGTACGGCCGTAGCGTAGAACTTATAGTCCATCGTATGCACACATGCTGCTGTTGTAGTCGTGTTGGTAGAGCCTCTGGCGACAAACTTGATGTGCTGTCCGTTGGGAGAAGATTGACAACGTGATACGCCGGGCAAGTCGGCGCGCGTATTATGGTCCAACAACAATAGCGCGATTTACACAACCGCAGGAGAGCGTGAACGAGAACAAAGCTACACACAGATTTGCCACTGCTATTAAGTAAGGGTGTGCCGGGCCTCTCTTTTGACAGATGTGCAAGGCACAGCAGGAGAAGTTCGAGAAGTTGTCCGAAGAGTTGGTGCACATGAGCATGGTGCTGGGAGATGACTCTGATGCCGACCTGGCTGAGTGGAGGGACCTCGAGTCTTCCCTAACCAACGAGAGGCTCCAGGCCTTCAAAGACAAGAAGACGGAGCTCAACAAGGCCACGGTGAGCTTTCGATCCATAAAAATATTGTTTTGAAATGTGGAGAACCCGCTAGAGGCGTATCGAGTTCCGAACCAAACAAAGAGTCTGGCGGATACTGCCGTCGTCGCACACCTACGCCTGCTTCATGCCGCCCACACCGGCACGTGTGACCGTTTCACATCGTTTCTTTCCACTGAGTTGTTTAACTCATGAACCGCTTGCTGTTGGTCTGAATCACCAGGAGGACCGCATGCAGACGGTAGCATCACTGGTGAGCACGGTGCAGGACCTGATGGAAGAGCTCAAGATCCCTGCAGCGACAGCCCTGGACAACCGCATCTTGGGCTCGCTGGCAATCCCATCCTCTACCGGAGTACCAGTTCTTCAAACAACCGAGGTATCCTTTCGCCTTGTCGGCTGCGAGATTTGTTGGACAAGTTATTTTTTGTGCCTACTGTACGCAACTCTATTTTGTGATTCATGCTGCAATATGTCAACCCTTTTGTTTGTTCCCACAGCGAACGGCATCATCTGTGGGCATCGACAGAGCCGCGCTGGACGAGTTGGCCGCCAAGCACGAAGAGCTCATCACGCAGAGGGTGAGCACGACATTGGGATAGTTTGGTTTCCAAGTCTCGATAAAATGCAACTAGGATCGAAGGGGACCCTTCGATCCAAATCCTTCCAGTAGACCATCTCTTGATACCAGGCGGATGAAATGGAGCAGATGTCCTTTCCCGAGCGGTGGTTTTCAAAAGATTAAAAGATTGACCCGTCAAACGTATTATATATTTGTCCAGAACACTCGTCGGGAGAAGCTGGAGAAAATGGGTGAGGAGATACTGGACCTTTGGCAGCAGCTGGACATCGGCAAGGATGAGCAGGTGCCTCTCGTCTCAATGAGTTTGCCATGTGGTATGTTGAGAGATGAAAGGTGCCCTCGACAACGGTTTGGCATTGTCACACGCTCTGTCAGCGTATGGGAACGCCTGCCAAGTGTTGCAACCCTGAGGAGGGTACTCGGTTGGCGCAAAGATCCGTGCTTCGCCTTTTCCCGAGACTGCCTAGCCCGATACCCTGCGACATCGCTGTCAAACAGAAGTGTATCAGAGGTTTCCGATTGCGCCTCTCTGGAAACCTGGAGCCGTCAACAACACAACGGCGATGGCGTGCATCCTAAACATGAGCGGTGTATGACCCGTGAGGCACCCGATGGCGTATTCACGTTACACCGCCTCCAGTACGAACCCACCACATGCGTTGCGAGAAGGCCAAGGCCAAGTTAGAAATCAGAAACGCTAATTTAGTGGAGATCCCCTCCGGCTCGCGCAGGATGTGTTCGCTAAGAGCGTGGACGGGATGGGGCTACAGACGCTGGAGGCTGGAGAAACGGAACTCAACCGCCTCCGGAAGCTTAAGCTCGAAAAGATGGGAGAACTCGTGCTGGCGTCCAGGGCAAAGATCCGAGGTATGCATACGGCTGGCACCCGGGAAGGTGTAGTGTGCGTTGATGCCGATGAATCCCTCCTCTTTCTCTTTGAACCACTGAACATCGCTTCCAAATCGAATAGGTGTATCTTCGGCGAGGGCTTGCCATGCCAACGAAATGTCGAGCGTGCTGCAGCCACCGCGTTGCGAACAGACCGTTCAAATGAGATTCTAACGGCGATGCCCAAACTCAAGGCGTTCATTTGCCGTTGTCCCGATATGCGTGATTTTGCCATAGAACTCTGGGATGAGATCGGATACTCCGAAACCGAGCGACTTGCGTTCAAGCCAATGCTGGTCACGGAGGAGGGTTTCACGGACGAGCTCCTGCAACAGCACACACAGGAAGCGGACAAGCTGGCCACGAAGTTCGAGACCATGAAACACATCCTGGAGGTGAAGTGGCCAGCATCCTTATCCTTCTTGGGTGTAGACGTTGTCGAGGCTCTCGAGGGTGCCAACAGTGAAGGTGGAGATATTTCCCTACTCACGGGTTGGAGTATACGCCGTTGCCTGCCTGACCTGGAGTATTCCCCGCCGCACCCTTCGTTGCCCTTTCCAGAAAATCGAAGAGCGCGAAACCCTTGTCGAGCAGCGGATCGAGTACGAGACCAGCACGAAAGACCCGAGTCGCCTCAGGCCTAAGGGCAGCCAAGAAGAGCGCAGAGAGCAACGCCGAAGGTGAGGTCGCCCCATCGAACTTTGTTTGCCCTCGGAACCGTACTTCGTGTTACATGTCCCGCACGCGAGTAGAAGTGGCAAACGGTGGAAGGTGGTGCAACGAAAGGGCATCGTTCGAGACATATCTCACGGAGTATCGTGAAGCGTTGTCAACGAGAAACGAGGAAAAGGTGCAGGCTGCGACAGCGGGTGATTTTTGGCGTATGCATCTTGATTTCGCTTTTTGCCTTCTTTGCAAATGCTGCTTCAACACGCGCTTGTTGATACTCGCTATGTCTAGTTGCGCGAGTTTATCTGATCCTTGGGTACCGTCCCCTCCTTCCAGGCTCCAGGAGGAACTCGAGACGGAGAAGCGCATCAAGAACCGTCTCCCAATGCTCACGATCAGCTTGTCTAAAACCATTCCCCAGTGGGAGAACGCACAAGACTCGGTGTTCCTGTACAAGGGCGAAAGGTAAGATTTACACCTAGCTTGTGAATAATACTCAAAGCAATTCGGATGAGTCGTTCACAAGTTCACAAGCAGCCTCTTACGGGTGCACTATAGCAGTACTGGGGTAGTATGTGATGACACGAAAAGTGGTTATTTTATTTTTCCCGGAAGGCTCGAGTGCTATGTGTCTCCCTTGATCCCGTCGTGGTCTCCGCGAGCGTTCACGCTGGCTGTGAAGTTTACCGTCGAAAGCCACCTATGTCGGTGCTGTCGCACGGTCATTACTGCATACCCTAAATGGTGTGGTGAACCCACCCATCAATAACCGGGAAGACGTTTGCCCGACCCTACTGTTATCTTGACGAATTGTAAAACAACAGCATGAAGTCGATCGCCGCCCCAATGATGTCCCGCCTTAGCTTTGTGTTGTACAGGCAGGTCACCCCGTGGCACTCATAGAGTAGTCGACGGGGCATTCCGTCTTGTTCTATGTGCGATGGCTGCAGCTTTACTTGTGAATGCATATCGATTTTCTCTTGTGGCCTTGTCAGTACCACGGTAATTTTGCAGCGTGGAACCCCAGTGATCATGCAAAAGTGTTGGTGCTCACAGGTGCCGAAATATTTTGCGTCGACGTGTAAGTTCGTAACCTAACGCACGTATGGAATCAAATTTCAATGTCAGGTACCTGGATACCCTGCAGCGGTCGGAAGATGAGTACCTAGCTCTCAAGGACCAGATCAAGGCTGCCAAGGCTGCCACCAAGAAGGTAAAACGCGAGAACATACCGCTGCCCTACATGTCGACCGGCCGCGGTTTTATCGTGCTTGGTTTGCCACACTCTGCGGGCGCTTTCTGTAAGGCGAGAGTTCATTCATCTCTTTGCAACAAGAAAGAGAAACGTTCCTTCCAGAGCCAAGACGTGGCTCTCGAGATGTTATAACGTCGTTTATTCCAATGCGGCCATGAAGTCGCATGTGGAGCAACTCACCACGGCTACAGAACCCACAATCAACGCACAACTCCTCGTTTTCCGCAGGAGGAGTTGAGGAAGCATGCGATGGCGAGCCCCGCGCCAAAGTCGTTGAATTCGGTGGCGCTAGGAAGAGGGGAGACCCCTCGCAGCACCCGGAAGCAGGTGAGAAACGGGCGCCTAAGAGTAGCTATCGAGGTCAAAGATTGTCGAATCATTGTGTGATGTCTCGGAGCTCGGTACATGCACATGCCACGCTCGATTTGAATCCCCTTTTGCAATGCTCTTCAGGGCAAACGCGTATGCCAATGAACACCAACTTTTTCGTCCCTCGATGCTTCTGTTTTCCAGCCGGGTTCGTCTCGCAAAGCGGGTCCAAGCTCGTCGATAAAAGCACCACGAACTCCGGCGCATGGCCATGCCGGCAAGACCACGCAAGTCCCTGCAAGCAAGAAGAGCGCGCCCGTCGGTATGACAACGCCCAACCCAAAGACGGCAGGACGAAACGCCCCATCATCCGCCCTGTCAGGCAAGTACAACAACCAACAAGTACTGTAGTGTGCACGCAGCGACACGGTTATCGCTATCGCGCTACAAATACCGGTAAAGAAAAGAGTTCTGGAATTTGATTGTTTGGGCACTTTTCCTCACCCATCCGTCTCGCTGCCTCACCCTGTCCGTGCGCCCTTCGCACAGGCAACACAATCATGGAGAACAACGGCGGAATCGCGTTGGGGCAAGCACCTAAGCAACGAACAAGTACTGGAGGGAGGGAAGACACCGAGAACGACTCAATCGGATCGCCCATGGAAAACTTCGAGGGCTTCGACTCGTAATAGAAAGCCTGTCCTCGCGCCCTCGTGCTGCCTAAGTCATGGCCAAGCCGGAGCTTCCATTCTTTTAGTGTACACTCTCAATTCAATCGTGTGTAGCTCCTGCCAACAAGTCGCTTGTTTCCTTGCTCTGTAGTCGACGTGTCATTGCCAGTAATTGGCGCGTAATCTCGATGTAGTGTTTATGTACAAGGCAACATTGCTGTACATACCCAGGAAGTCCTCACAGGCCTCCATTGTTCAACTTGCTGGACGCTGGCACAGCTCGAATGGCGCATCCACTTGGGGCACGCGACCTAGTGCGCCATGTTGGGCCAACAGTCTTCAGCACCCTGTAATACCTAAGAACATTGCTATCGCCCGAACTTGCGCGGCAGCCCCCCCGTTCTCGGCATCGTTGTTGGTGGTAGCGGTGGTTGGTAATGAGACTGCGCGAAAACAAACGGGGAAGTGGAGTATTGTCAAATGTGCTGTAAGCCAAAATAGCATCGGCACTCGCAGCGAGCCTTATGGCTGCCGAATTCAAATATATAGTCTCTTGTAGTATTGTCTTCTTCTAAATAGACCTGTTGCGAAGCCTTGTACGGGATGGATGTGGAACGACGCGGTGTCGACTTAACTTAGCATATGGGATAATTTTGTGAAAGCACGAAATACTTCTCGGCAAGACAGCGGACGTAGGTGACCCACCTGTCTAGCTAGCGTAGTTTGTGCCGCGTTGTAAGCTCCACCTGCAACGGGGGGTAGCGGCGGGCCTTGTGCTGCTTTGGCTGCTGTGGGCGGAGGCGGATTGACGAAGAGGGGGTTCGCCGGTGGAAGAGGAGGCGCCCAGTTTCCTCGCGACCCTGTGCTCGGCTTGGCACTTCGCTGAACTTGGTCGCTTGATGCAGCCTTGGGGCTTGGGGGAGTTGGTCTTTCCCCGGCTCGACGAGGGTCGCGCTTGTCCTGAGCATGAAAAAAAGGAGTGAATGAAGGGCATGGGTTATGTTGCACAATCTCTCACTCTCTTTGGCGGTCCTAAGCAATAGAAGGAGGAAGAGCCAACTCGGTTCTCGCTTTCGCTTGCCCCCAACGAAGCTGAGCCTCGCACAGAGGATCCCACCTTCTTTCTCTGGGCACGCTTCGCATCCTGCTGCATTATCCCTTCCTCCTTTCGCTTACGCTTTGTCTGGTACTCGTGGTACGACCCACCATGGTCCGGCAGCTCGAGCGGGGGCACCTCAAGAATGTTATCTGGGCAAATCGGGTGTGTGCCAAAGTAGCGCGTCTCCAGGGCCTGCGAGGCAAGAACAATGCTGTTGTCTTCAATGGAATAGATTCTGGCCTCTACCCAGTTATTTCAGCAGAATCCATTGCTGTCGTCAAGAGTTGATCCTAAATAAGGCATGCATACAAAGAACAGAGAATGACCCCCACCACTCGCGAAGCAACAAAAATCCTAGCTGGCGCGTCTCGAAAGGACACAAGGTAGACAAGGAGGAGCAAAACCTTGGACGAGCGGTAGGTCACATTGCCCTCTGACAAGAAGCAAAACTAGAACAAACAGGGGAGTAATCTAGCACAACAAATGAATAACACTTGAGGAGCTATCCTCGTGCCACTACGAAGCTGGGCGGTGTTCATCGTCGGAGTTTTATGAAAACCACATCTCCAAAGCACGTAATCTAAAAACTAAATACGCACCATTTCTTAGGTCCGTACCTTCGCGCATCCCTACAATGCCGGCGAGCCCCCTGTCAGATATGTCACTTACAAAGCACAACCCGTTGCACACAAAAATTCTACGGGGTGGATGTGTTCAGGCAGGAAGGACGCCCACTATTATCCTATCGGGAGTAGACTTACTAGGGAAAATACGAGCGGTCAGATCAAATCCGTTCAAGGGTACCAAAAGAAGACGCCGTGATGTTGGCCAATTGAGAACACTAACATTGCAGCATACGACCTCGGCATTTCGATGGATCCGTTCACCGGGGCAACGGTGTAAACCATATCACCACACGGAACACCTTTGGAGCCGACATCCACGCTTACCTGCTTTGCAGAAGTTCTCCGGCTTGGGTCGAGCGTCAGAAGTCGCGAAATGAGGTCGATCGCCTCCGAGGTGAGGAGTTTTTCAGTGCCAGCCGTCCGTGCAGTTTCCGTCTGCCACGCAGTTGCATCAGCGACGTGTGGACGGTTGTGTTTGCGCAGGCTCAGGAGTTCGACGACAGCAAACAAACAATATCAATGTATCTAGACAACTGTTGCATGCGGCGCCCCTTCGGAATGCCACACCGTCTTCGGCCTCCTCATAACCAGTGCTTACTCACCAGGTGCTGCTTTAGTTGATCCGGATATTTATTCTTGGGCATCATGGTGCTGAAACTCGGGAGCTCCTCGTGGGCTGGCCATCTCCTAGAGTCCGGTGTACCACACACCTGGAATGAACCACCAAAAACGGACGGTGGAGGCCATGTACGTGTGCAATCGTTTGCAATCTTTGGAAAATTCGGGAGAGTGGCACCCACGTTTATCCGTTGCTCTACACAAGGAGGAGGCGGATGAGAAAAAGTACGCCCCGTCAACCACAGCCGGGAATCAAACGCGCGAGGTGGCTGCCTTCAATCGGTCGCAAGACGCTCAGGGCCCATCGAGAAGAACACCGTCACCAACTTCTGTAAAACTCGTACAGATACGTTGCCGGAAAGTCTTCCCCAAATCACTGCCATTACTCCTCTTGCTGACCGAAAGCACAACCATCCCTGATTGCTGTTGGAACCGTGCACAGTTCGTCCCACGTCATCGCCGTACGGTCCCATCAGGCCCGAGAGGAACATCGAGTTTTCGCGATCGCCGTCGCCTCTCTGTATTTACTACGTAATGCCACCGAATAGGCATCAGAGTTTGGGTCCTTGAAGCAAAGTGGTTGACACCGTATAGGAGCAACACCGATCTGCGTGCCTGCTAGCGTGCAACGGATTTGCAACTAGTCGTGGACCACAGCACGAACGAGCCTTGGTATTACCATAGAGCTCAAAACACGAGACCAAAATCAACCAATAGGCTATACATGTTGGAGCGCTTTGACCATTGAGCCACGATTGCTCTGACCGTACCTTGAAAATGGCCTCCAACTGCTCAAGTTCCACCTTGGTAGGAAACAGCGGCTTGCCGATAATGAGCTCCGCAAAAATGCAGCCCACTCCCCAGCAATCAACGCTTGGGCCATACCGTGTCGCTCCGAGGAGCAGCTCTGGCGGACGGTACCACAAAGTGATCACCCGGTTGGTGAGATCCGCTGGCACTTCACTCAGTCGTCGTGCAAGACCGAAGTCAGCAAGCTGGTCATGGTCGAAAAAATGCGTGAGGCAGAAAAGGTTCATCAACGGCAGCACGGCATTGGATATTGCATGGAGAGCAATTGGTTGCTCGTGCGCGCGGAACAACAGCACATTCCGGCCCACTTGTCAGCAACCATTGCAGAACTCCAGGAGTTTTGTTTCCCAGGCAACCTTCGGCGATCAACTGGGCTGTAGGATTTTTGGCTCCACTCCCTCCTGAACAAGGATAGGTTCGTCGCCACTGTGCACATCACCAGCAAGAATCATGCCATGTGTGTCACCGGCCACAAATCGCTGTCCGCACCTTGAGCTGGAGATTGTTGTCGATGAGGAGGTTCGAGCACTTGATATCGCGATGGACATACTTGTTGTCATGTATGAACGCTAGAATTTCCAGCAGCTGCCGCAAAAGCGCCTTCATCTGGACAGCCGAGAACCTGCGATGAGGATTTCCCATCGAGAGATCGAACGCGGTTTGCGCCTGGTCGTCTTGTGCGATCCTCAGGACATAAGGAGGGAGAACACGAACTAACACGCGTCCACGAGAAACCGAATGAAGCATGCGCGCCATTGGAGTGCGAGACTACCGGTGCCAACACGAGCCTGCAAACCATGATCAATACACAACCCACGCTCGGCCAAAGGCGGAGGTTAGGTGGTGTGAATTTTTCACACAACAGTCTTGCGGCGCGTTCGAATCAAGGCAAGGCATGAACGTCAGATTTTTCCCTCATCTAATAACATGACAAAAGGGGTGTAACCCATCACTAGCCACCAATGCAAATCTAGGAAGCCTAATTTTTCACACCAGAGCATCTCATATGGAAATCTCGCACTTGCAGGAAACCACTCACGTGATGTTAAGGTCCAGCAGCCCGGCGAGGTCATGCTCAAGGTACTCCAGTACGATATACAAGCTACCCCTGCGCCCCCTATCCGTTCGTGGCGAGTCCTTGCCATCGTCATCGTCGTCTTCCTAAACATGGGGAGGAGAATTAGTGAGGGTGTTTGGGCGTCGTATGATACTGCCATTTCATCCAACTACCGCTGCAAATATAGGAGTGAATTGATTTTGTGAAGATCATCCGTATTGTGTTGATCAAGCTGGTTTATGTTTGCACCGTCAACAAGGAGGCATGTGTGGGCTTACTTCCCCACGAGAGGTGCAAATGTAATCGTGTTCTCGTGTTTGGCAGCGACCCCAGAAGCTGTTTACCTTAACTTCTCTATGGCTACAACTTGTTCGTGGGGCTCTGTTCGTCAAGTCGCGTGATATCAACAGCGTCTTTTCGGTATGGAGAAGCGTAGTCACCTTCATGCTGTAAATTGTTGCCAATATGCAAGCCGGGAGTTGACAGCACCTTTCTACAGAACAGGACATGTTGCGTGTGCATCTTTGTCTGGAGTGCGGCGTGTAGCCCATCCGCACTGCTCTACATCTTGCGCGTAGGTTAATCTGTGGCTGGAAAACCCGATCTGTGTGGAAAAGGCTAATCTTTTGCACCTACCAAAAAATTTTCCTCTCTCGCGCACCTCCGAGATTCAGCCCTCCACAAGCTCCTGCTACTCAGGCAATGTGTCGGCAATCCGACATCGCTTTCACAGAAATTGACCGTCGTCTTTAACGCCTGCAGACCCCCACGTGACATACCTCGCCCACAGACGTGACGATTTCTAGCAGGCGCACCATGCTGGGATGAGAGAGTTCGTTCAATATCTTCATCTCTCGAATCGCTGTCACTGGAAGCTGGAATTCACGGGGCGAAGAAAGGGCGGGGAAACGGACGCGAGCAACTTGAGATAAAATCAACACGATACCACCCGTGTATATGGCGTAGAGGAGGCGCCGAACGCGATTTGTTTGTTGTCCGTCCTTGATCGTGTAAAAAAGTAAAAGTATGAAAACGAGGGCACCGATGTTGCTGTGGCACCACGGCACATGTGGTGATCTGCAGTAGTCGAAAGATGTACCGCACCTGACGTGTAAGCAGAAACTGAAAATGTTTCCTTGCACCAAAAACTACGGAACGGATACAAATTATTCGTGTGTTGACATTCGGTGCAAGAAGCCTTCTGTATCACCGCTGACACAGCTGTAGCTACCAGTGAGAGAGCCTGAGGTTGTCTCACAAGAACTCCTTGTACGGTTGAGGTAGGCAGCTCTAAACATGGCCAAAATGACTGTTGCTCGCCCGCAGATAGCATAGAATGGTGTTTCCTTCTTTGCATTTGTAATAAAAACAAGGACCGAGCAGTGATACTCGATGTCGATAGAGGAGTATCGAATGAGCTACCAGTCTGATGTTTCTGCTGAAGCTTTATTGTCTCCTGAGAGCTACCGGTAGTATTCTCTATCTACTGCTGTAGGTACTAGGATGCGCATGATGAGTGATTTCGTCGCGCAAGACTTCTGTCTCTTGTGTTTGTGTTTTCGTCCCATCTATTCTAGCGCTAGTCTCCACGTTTTCTATATTTGACGTACCAGCCGGGGTCACACGTGGTGTGCACCGATTCATTTCAAAGCCGCTCTAGTGAAATCAATACCACTCCTCTACAATTGGGACGCAGCTCCTACGGCACAGGTAACGTTGTCTGCATCTCAGCAGTTTTTGCAGTCTGTTAGTGACTCTTCCTATCAGCAGTTTTTGCAGTCTGTTAGTGACTCTTCCTATCTAACGGCTTTTACGCCCTCTGATTGGTCCGGCGTTGGTTCCTAGCCTTGACCCTCTCCAGCGCCCTCTCGCCGTTCCGCATTCCGAGAACGCGGCGCAGCCGCGTTCTCGACCAGTCTGCAACATACCGCTCCTAGGTAATCGAGTCTGTACTTCGCACACAAAAATGCAAACCTCACCCCAAAATTTTCGCTGTGTACGCGAATTTTCTTGAGAGCCACGATGTCTTTCGTTACCTTGTTCTTAGCCTTATACACCTGCGAGCACCGACATGCGGAAATCGAGTGGGCATCAGAGAAAGACAACCTGGTTGCAACGTTGCAACAGACGCGAGGACGGAAAATCAAGTGGACATGTATATAGTTCAAAATTTCTTTTCTCACCTGGCCGTATGTTCCCTCCCCTATCTGCTCCACTTTTTCATAGCAGCTAATCGATCGTGTTCCCCAATGGTTGTCGGGTAGACGCACCGTCATATTCTCGAAGCAGAGAAGTCTGACAGCCTGCAGCAGTAGTTGCCAGAGGCTGATGCAAGGATGGATGTGTCTTTGTTGGGCTGTCCAAGGCTGTCTCTATGGGGGCCAAGCAGAATCTGCGCGCACTGGCACGGTAATATACTCTGCGAAGCCCCTCTTCAGCAGGCAGGCAGCCCCACGCTGAACACGACGGAACATACCGTTGGGAGCTCCATCTCTTCTCTTGCTCGATCTGCTCTCTCCAGATCATGACTGGCAATGCATCAGCCAATGAAAACTCGCACCTGGCCCCGGAAGGTGTCGGAGCTGACTATGGGAAGGACGTGAGGAATGCTTTTATGACAGGAGACCAACAGGCATCCAGGTACAAGTTAGGCGCCTGTCTCCCGTCCCACCCCTCTCTCCTCTCTCCTCCCTTGTGTGTATATGTACGTGGCGAGACCGCATGTGTGATAGCGATGTGACCCCATCTCTATGCAACTATGTTTGGCTTTATGCTTGGCCAACATGCGCTAGCTAAACAAGGGAAGCTCGATGCGCGACATCAACGTTCGTTTACATGTCTACAGCAGGAAACACCTGTAAGATGTAACGCAGGGACCGCTGTAGACAGGCTGCTTGTACATCAACGATGCATGTCCCCCCGTGTGGTCTATTCAACGCACATCGCGCGTTTGCGGTTTCACGACAGTTTAAAGCAACCGTGATGACACACATGGGGCGTTTATTCGCTTTCGCGTGCATCGCCAAAACATCCGCGATCACGCCCTGTGCTTTCACCATGACCGCGGGCTGTTCGGAAACACCCACAAAGCCAATCCTGGCCTTTTCGTGCATGGAGTCGAAACGTCGTAACACTCCGGTGTGTCAGCGTTAACACATGCCTTCACTTTTCACTACTGCTGTGGACACATCGTTCCCTACTGCTGAATATATGACGTCACTGCTGTTCACCGCCGCTGCTGCAGTAGCAGATTTCATTTGAACCGCGCGTGGTGTGGTGGTCAGGATGTGGAGGTTCACGACGTACAGCGGTTCTTAGGTTAATATAATAGATCATCGTAACGTGTACTCTTTCGTTACGTGTTTCTGTGCTTGCTGCATCTCCATATCCTGACCTCCACGTTAGCACTCAAACATTTGACGGTCAAGCCTAGTGTCTTGGTTCGCTTGAAGTGCAAGCGATGTTGCGTAACATTCCAGACGGGCACCAACACCCTGGTTGAAACAAACGCGCGTGTTTGAATCCCTCTTCCGCCACCCACCAAAGTATGGTACGCACAGAGTTATGCAATCAGCAGTCGATGAACACATGAACACACACCCCATGAGTGACTCTATTTTGGTTTTCCTGGCAGGCTCCTTCACGATGCACGCGCAGGCCAGGCCCACGATGAAGCGCACAGTGAAAAGGGAGACTATCTCAAGGCGATGGTGTTTGGCGGTCTCGATGGCATCTTGACAAGCTTCGCTATCGTCGCGGGCGCGGCAGGTTTGTCTCGGACGTCATAATGAGCACTAGCAGCAAGTTTGTGACACCCTCGGGCGTAAAGCGTTGCCGGAGTCGGTAGTTGGAGCGCCAGCGGTGTGAATGGTGTTAGAGCAACCACGATTTTCCGCTGTAAACTTGAATCAGCGGTCCGTAGCACATTTTGCAAGCGCGGTGTGGGTTCACGGGTGATTTACTGTTTGTGGCTCGTTCAACTTGTTCCTCAGTGTTGGAGTCGTTTGACCATTTCAGTTTCGTTAAAAACTGCACCACTATGTCGCCTCGGCAACGGTCTTCAGATTGCGCTTGAGTTGAGGATGCCAGTGTAGCCTTGGCAGGCCGCTGTCACTAGTCCACCCCAGAAATCGCTGGTGGGGAAAAATTGCGGTGGTGTGCTTGTGTGAGAGCTCAACCGCCGCTTCTCAACAAGTGTTGCTTGCGAAATAATGGTTTGCTTTGACTGACAGGAGGACATCTCCCGGTAGCTGTGGTTCTGGTGCTAGGATTCAGCAACATATTCGCAGATGCACTGAGTATGGGTGTTGGCGAGTACCTCAGCAGCAAGGTGAGACTACATAGATAGGAGTGCAACGAGAAAACTACCTTTTCGTGTAAACGCCTGTGGTTGTCGCGTTTGCCATATTTGTCTAATCATTCATTTTTCGTGTAAATCGCAAGGAGAGCTTGCCCCGTTCGCTTGCAAGTCTATTCGTTGCGTTCCCTCCAGGAAACAGTCCATGGTTCCTCGCGAGGACGATGCCGATCATTTCCGCTATGACTGTCGCAGGCCCACAATGAGTACGTCATGGCAGAAAAGAGACGGGAAGAATGGGAGCTGAAGAATCACCGGGAAGGAGAAATATTGGAGATGGTCGAGATATTCGAGGTGTGTTATGAGCAGGGGTATCATGTACAAATCGTAGAGGCGTGTCTACAGCATCTCGAAGCATTGTCCCAGGTAGTCGGTGGTTGCGCTGTGCGGCGCCTTACGTAGCGAGGTATCTGCTCGCAATGCCCAACAACCTATTCGTTGTCACGATGTTTTTGGGAAGCGCGCAGGTTCTGGCCTTGACCGTTATAGCTGGTGATTGGAACGCTAGGCTAAACCTGAATGGCGTGATGGGCACACTGGCAGAACCCGTCCCGTTCCTAGACAGGATGCTGTGTTGCTATGTATTCTAATTCTCACAATTAATAAAACATTGCAATTACCAGGAACGAGGGATGAGCCGACAAGATGCGGAGGACGTGATCGGGAAAATGGCGAAGTACGATGACTTTTTTGTCAATCTTATGATGAACGAGGAACTTGGTCTACAGGTTTGTGCCGAGCATGATGTCGTCGGATTGTGATGTTGGGCATACCGTAAGAGTCGGAGAGATGGCACCCCGTGTTAGCGTTTTTGTATAGCGTATTGCTCCACAACCAGGGGGGTACCACTGCCGAAAAGGGTAGTTTTGGAACATGTCGTCGAGGGCTTTCCTGAGAGGTATCGGTTGGTGTTGGCACCCTCCTAGTTGTGGAGAAATACGCTACAAAAAGACGCTAACACGGGGGTGCCATCTCTCCGACTCTTACGGTAGTCTCGTAGACAATCCTAGCCGTTTATATACCCTTCTTAGACAACTGCTCCGCTTGAGAACGCGATCCATGGGATTGGTTTTAGATCTACCATGAGTATGAGCACGGAGCTGAGGATACCCCGCTTTGGATTTTCTTCCCGACTGACCAACGTCGTTCGCTCGCATGTTACAGGTACCGACGGGTGACGATGACGACACAGTCAAGGAGGGCTTCGTCATGTTCCTTTCCTTCGCGTTTTTCGGTGCTATGCCTCTTCTGGGGTGAGTTCGTAACACCGGTTGACCTTGTATGACTGACCCCGATTTGTGGGCCGATTCCAGCAGTGTGCATGTACCCGCGAATAGTCTGGGAAGTGACGTTTGAGCACACTTGCCTTTCGTGGTTATTGCAGGAGTGGAAAGACGTCAAGAGGCTGGTTGGGTGGCATGTTGGACGAAAGATGACTGTGTCAAGAGGTTGCTAATTCTCGTTCCACCATCTAATTCTGCTTCCGTTAAACTTGATTGCAACTTTCGCAGGTATGTCATCGTACCGTTGATCAAGCCTGATTCGTCACCAGCGATTCTGTTTTTCGTTGCGTGCTTGGTGACTGCGGCCAGCTTGTTCGGCATGGGCGCAATCAAGGTACGGGCTACGCGATCCCGGTGGCTCCTCGATTGTGCTTGTCCGTCATGCCAAAACTTGTCGGTGTTGCCCCTCTGCCTCGTTCTTTTACCTGCCCGATTTCGCTAACCTGGCTGACGAATCGAAGACGCCAGTCTACGCGGGACAAAAACACGTGTGTTTTGCACGGGATCGCCCGATCTCGATCAGGTCTCAGGGGAAACTGAACAAACGAGAGTCGTGTTGCGTGTTTGGTCGTATTCGCATACACCGTGACATTTCGGTCTTGTGCGGCAATCGGTGGGACACACAAATCGCGTTGCAGCGGGGCATCACACAGCGCGTGCATGTAACCAACTCAATACCGGACGTCACACAGGAGGAACATACCTCAACAGTTTTTCTGTTTTCTCCGCCTTTATTCTGCGGTGCTTGCCTTCTCTTTCTCGTAAGTGTTCAGACGTCCCTTTCACTCAAGACGACCGTGCCATTGGAATTTTGAGTACGCACAAACGCTTCACTAACAATGACCAAACATCCTGCGACCCCCGCTGTTCCGACGCATGTCAAGAGTCAATTCGGCACCCGGCACTGGTGCACCTCCGGCACAGAAATGCTCTTCCTAGGAGGATCGTGCGCTGCGCTGGCTTTCGAAATAGGAAAGGCGGTGGACGGGCTCATCGGCCAAAATCACGGCTAATTGCGCGCGGCCGTGCACTGCTGTGCGGCGTACGTTGGTGTAGATGGGAGTATTTTACGCACAGCGTGCGAGGCTTACGTTGTTGGCTATGAAGCTACGCGTTTTTATGCCGGTGCGCTGAGTAGAAGTTGAACACACGTCGTTCGAGCACGTCGTGCTACAGCAGCTAGCCCGGAAGCGGGTATTGATTCCAGGGTCGTAACCGCTCGCTCTTGGGGGAAAGCAATATCACAATCGCGAAAGCGTTCTATTCATGATGTGCCTGGGCTATCTGCCTAGCTACCGATATCACTCCGTGCCTGCAGACTCTCCTCCTTGTGAGCTGCCGTCGTCGCGATGTTCTGAGCCTCCGCCCCGACTTCTTCTACGACTACCACTGGGCAAAAGGACGCTGCCTCATCCTTTTGCACGATTTCGTGCAGGCATAGTTTCGTGAGGCGCGCCCTTATTCTTTGGATGAGTGTGCCTAGCTGCTCGTCCTCCGCTTTGTCCTCCAGCTCCCAACGACGCGAGTGGAACACGAACAATGCCAGGACAGCTGGCAGATGCCACAGCGACGCCTTGAAGACTCCTCTGGCGTTTGCATTGGATTTGTCCCCATCAAATCGGTAGGCGTGGTAGAGGAGGTACGCATTGAAAGCTGTGCCCTCTACCGCGAACATCCAGCTCGTAGCATCCAGAGCGGCTGCTGCTAACGGAATGGGCACAAGGTACCAAGAGTACCGTGTCACGAGGCTTGCTGTTCTACTCCCTGTTGGATCGGCGCATGGGACCTGGCGAGAGCGCAAATCGAGCGTAGAGCAGGTTTCCCCGTAGGGATGGTGAGAACAACCAGTGCGAGTTGAGCATGAACAAACCACAAACGACAACGGTCTACTTTTACATGTTGCCTCTGTTGCTGCACGACAGCAGTGTACACAAATTATGACAATGACGCATCAAGGCCCACCAACTAGGACCGTTTGTAACTTTCAAGTGACACCGGGCGCGTGGAACCATATTGCTAACAAACACGTTCACGAGGACACATATGCCCACCGCACTTGCAAAAGTACCTAACACATATCATCTGCACCTTCCCAACATAACATATATGAGACACACAAGACAACCACCAAACTGTCTTGTTGAGCCTGTTACCCGCAGGGGAGATGTCCCTATATGCTGTCTGGGAAATCGTAGACATACAGGTACTTTTCTGACGCTATGAATCCATTGCTAATCTGTCTCAGACTCTTTTCTATGATGGAGATGGCTTCGTGGTGTCATATTAAGAAAAAAAAAAAAAAAGGCATCCACGACATCACAAGCGAAACATGATTTAGACGATATGATCCGAAGAAGCGTGGCACTCGTAGGCATATCTACGGCAATTGTGATGGTCTTCCACCCCCATGTTTCCTGTCCACCGCGATGTTACGTCAGTAGGGGGGCGGGCGGCACCAAGAAAGGTCCTCTACGAAAAGAAGGAATGCTTGTGAGACATCAACGACGAGCAATCCAAAAATGTGTACACCTTTCGAAGCGAACGACATGCTCACAGCGCGCCGCTGCTATTTACAGAGAAACACACGGACACAGGGAGGCGCACCGATACAGCAGTACCGACGGCATTTTGCCCATCGGTCAAAACAGCGTGTGCATGCACCTCTCACCATCGCGAAGCCCCCTCTGGCGTAGTCCTCACGGTGAAGCCAGGCAAGAGAGAAGAAGTGCGGAAATTGCCACATGAAAAGGTACGTGGCCAACAACAGCGGCTCCACGGCGACCAATTCGCCTGTGGCGGCTGCCCACCCCATCAAAGGCGGCACGGCGCCAACAACCGAGCCTACCCATGTGTTGATCTCCGACCTCGTCTTCGACAGCGTGTACGGCCCGACATACAAGAGCAGGTTGGCTGCACCAAGGGTAGCCGTAAGTGGGTTGGAGCCCGCCGCGAGAACAGTGATGCCAGCAGTACCTGACGCTACTCCCCACCCTAGCGCGTGCTGGCGCGAAATCCTCCCGGAAGGGAGCGGACGGGCCCGTGTCCGATGCATTCGGGCATCATTCGCAGTCTCGATGACTTGGTTGAACGTGTTGGCCGAGCTCGACGCGAGCATCGTGCCGACACAAGCACTCGTGAGCGCAAGGGCATCGACCGGTCCTCCAGCCGCCAGGTAACCGGCGGACGTTGTCGACATAACCAACGCGCTCAAACGGTGCTTGGACAACTGGGAGTACAACTTCATGAGATGCCCGGCCTCTGCTACCACCGTACGCCTCTTGGGTTCTTGCTGCCGTGTGTCCGTGCCAAAAGCACATGCTTCCAAGTTCGGGCCTAGCCGAACCACCCCCAAAGCTCGGGCATGTGCAAGAGGTTTGCACAACCGTCCGTGAACGCCACGCAGCAGCATGAAGTACGAGCGACAACGGTATGCTTTGTTGTGTGCAACGCACGGGCTGCGACATGAGGAGGCCCGGAGCACATTGCATGCCGAAAAACGTACATACCACGGTATGTCGTGGTATGCACATCAAGGCGAGGCAGCGCCGGGCCCCCCACTCGACTCCAAACTCCACCAGCCAGCGCCGTGCTCAAGAGGTTAACAGAGTTCCAAAGGCCGCACCTACCACTGCACCACTGACAGAGGAGGGGCTAGCCATGAACAAGAATGTGGCGGAAGCCGCCCGGCGAATATTCGGCAACCTTCCCCACAGCAATGTCCGTACTGGCAACAAGGTCTTGCGCAAGAATATCATTGGCCGGAAGATAGCAGAGGTGTGTACCAACGTACAACGCACCGTTTAACGTAGTACAGCAATACATGTATACAGAACATAGTGGCATTTGCCGTCCCCGACTTCGTAAAATCCACGCTGAGGTAAGGGCAAGCCTTCATGGTCAATATGTTTTGACGTCTTGAACGCGAAGGCGTGTACACTTGATTGGGTCTATGACTGCTGCGACGATTGGTCCATTATCATCAGCATCTTGACATCTGGACGTTTGCCTTATTGAGAGATTCAAAGCTGGCATCGAACACCGCTTCCTCCGATGCTCACAAACTCACGAATTTAGAACCCCAATACCCAAACCATAACTTCCTTCTACACCTCCCAGCATAACATACAGACAAATGTACTTTGAGTTAGGGTTAGCAGATTGGCCACCAACGGCTGTAGAGCCTGTTTTGCATACATACCCACAGGGGAGATATCGCTGTGTGCTGCTCGGAGAACCGTAGAAACATTGGTATTAGTGTTTCCGCTAACCATGGATTCATTGCTAATTTATCCTGTATTGAGCGCCACGACCCTAACTTGAAATTTGATGCTTGTGTGTGTGCGTGTGTGGAAAAGCGATCGCACTACAGGCCAGCGCGTTTGGCAACTGAAATGCCAACTCATGACAAAACAAATGCGGGAATACACTTCTGTTGTCTAAATTCTAGGTAACTCTCCTATTCGTCTCCGATCAGAGCAATCTCAGCGAACTGAAAGCGGTGGGTTACCATCAAAGTGCGCTGGGTTTCGGAACCGAATCAGAAAGGAGCGAAAGCAGCCCCATATCAGCTACCTTGTAGTCCCCTGGTGCGCTTGGTTCACTTCTTGTCCCAGAGGTTTAGAAATTCGTTTGCTATCCTTTTTTGACATCAACTGCTGTTGCCTCTACGTTTGCTGCCGTAGTGGCTCCTGATTGTCCACACAAGTCAAACCTTGGGAACAAGTTGGGTCATGTTCGGTTTGCTGTCCTACCCTCCGCATCCACCCGTAACTCTTTTACCACCTTGTCATCTACCATGTGTGGTAACCGCAAACACGCAATTTTTTGTCCTGCTGATATCCGCGTGTACTCGCCACGACCTCCCAGTACTACCCGCAGACCACAGTCCCGGACATGGTCAAAATGGCGGAGAAGGAGATTCCTGGCGTTATCATGGACCACAAGAAAGAATGGCGACGGCAAAAACGTGAACTAGACGAGGGAACAAAACGAGGTATGTAGCCGATGCAGCAGAATTCGAACACCGTGAACGTCTGCCTACATTGGGTTAAGTACCAGGATGTACGACTTGTTCGCTGGACCTTTCATGGAAGATATTGCGGGTTGGCCCAAGCTCTGCTGTCGTGTAAAAGACTCAGAGCCCAGATCAAGACAAACCGAACAGTGAGAGTAAGCAAGGAATGCGCTGCTGCTACACTCCGGCGTCACGATGTCTGTGTTGCACTCGTTCGAAAACGCCCTCAGATTTGGGCTATGTTCGTGCCCACGTGCCCACAGTGATACTCTCTACATATATTTTGTGCTGGCCGCACATTCGGCCAAGAGGCGATTGACCCAATTCAACGCCTTCTGAACGCCCTTCGTTCCGCTTTCAACACCGCGTTTCTGTTTGTTTTCTTGCGGACTTTCTCGTCCCCACCCCTTTTGCTTGTTAATAGGTTCGTCTTCGAAGAAAGGGGAGGGAAAGCGATCAACATGATGCAGGCTCCGACCGTGCTTGCATGTTGTGTCTACCGTGGGGCGTGGTCTTTGCTGTCCCAATTTGGTAGTACGACTCTCCACCAGTAAAAACAATGTCGTAGATTTTCAAGCTGCAGGGTACAGGATATCTCCGTGCTGATGGTTTTGATTGGACGGTGTTGTTCGGAGGTAGTGTTGTTTGTGTTTATGTTGGATGCCTTCTTCGTCAGGAAGAGTTGGACCCTTCCCTGTGCATCAGTAGAAATCGACCGCTCTTCGACCTGGACTCATGAAGCATCCATGGGACCGACCGATTGAATTAATCTTCCTTGGCGTGAGGCATGATGTTGCTGCCTGGGGCGTAGCATTTGTGTTGCGCGGCACTCTTGTCGTTCACACCACCTGTTCTGGTTTTGTGGCCTCGCGACAGTCCTGGGATGCAAGCAGTAGTAGCAACATATATATGTTGCACAGGTGTCCCTTACGGTCGTATGTACGTGTGGTTTGTTCCCACATGAAAAGAGTTGACATCATATGGAGAGCAGGACATGCAGAAACGATTAACAAGGACAACATGTTGAGGTGCATTTATGTATTCGTTCTGCAAGGATGCGCCATGTACACATTACTTCAATACTCACAAGAGCTCCTCCTGCTGGCGATGGCTTCATTTTGGCCATGTCCTGATTGTGAAACGGCGGAACATTGCTCGTGTATTGTAGGCGGTAACACTTTCGAAACGTGCGACTTGAAACACAACTGCAACGACGTTGCTGTAAGGTACTCTTTGATATACATTGGACATCAGAAAAACGTTGAGTGCATGCGCTATATGACACATATGCATACACACACGCCGTTTTCCGAAACAAATGGGAGGGTGGAGGGCTACCCCTGGCTAGTTTTTATTTGCAGTAGGTCGTGCAAATAGGGGTAGCCCAGGGTGGAGAGGGTGGAGGGGGTACCACACAACATCTCCTGTGGTGAGCCTACACAACATTTGCATATATGTATCAACAGATATTTGGCAGGCCACGAGCACCCAATCACAGACCAGTGACATGGTGATGCGTGTCAGCGGGTGCGCAAGACAAGTAAAGTTGAAGGCGCTCGAAGGCTGACGAGCTGACTACTGAACGAACTACTGCTGTTGAACTGCTGCAGACGAGACGGCGACTACTGTAGTCTGCGGCGCCCCCACGGCATCTTGGGGAGTTCGTAACGTAGTGGGGAGAATTTTTGGTTCGCGATATGGTTCGGGCTGGGGGCGGCTGTGGCTGCGGTGGGAAAGGTGAGGTGTGCGGGAAGCATGATTTTTGAAGTCAGGTGCATTGCTGGGTGAACACAGTGCGTGATCGGGCGAGCCTGGAGGCGAAGGACAGAACACTGCCATGCTGTCTAGTTTACGTCCCCGGCCGTGGAATGGGCATGTGCAACGAAGGCTCTTGAGTGCTGTGTTGACCCCTGCAGTAGGAACGGTGAGCCTCGACTCAAGCCCTTGGGAGAACTCGCTCGCTCGGTACTCTGATCGCTTGACATGAACGGGCGTGCACTGTGCATCTTCATCGAGCTGCTGGGGGCAAGCTGGCATTATCAATGTCCTGGCAAACCCGTGGTGATATCTTGGTGACGGTTTTGGTATCCAACAGCAGAATTGGATGTGTTAAGTGTGAAATGTGTGGGGAGTTTGTGAACGTCTCTCACGCTGGTACACCCCTGTCTCTCTCTCTTCAGCGACATGGCGCGGACGAACAGGTTCTGGTCGACATGAACGGAGGCTTTCGTGCTCTACAGCTCAAAAAGGTCAATGTGAGCTCGTACACACGAAGTATTACGCACATGGTTGCCATGCCTCCTCCGGCGGACGGCAACGCAGTGACACACGAGGACAACATCAGCTAGCTGGATTGTTGCATGTTGCATGTACTTGATAAAAACGTGCTGCGTTCGGTCAGCACGCGGGAGTTAGTTGGTCGTCTGCTGCAGAGCGGGCGAGAATATTTCGGGTATGTTCACTTTCAGTCCGCTTGCTAGAAGACCGTACTTGAATCGAACTGTCTCTCTTCCGTTCCATGAAGGAGCTGTTCAGTCTAACCGCGCTACGTGTATCAGTCACATCTCTCACCAGCACCGTGTGTTGGCTTCCGTCTTGCCTTCGGTCGATCGGGCTGGCAGGGAGTGCCGACCTTTGACCGGCAGTCTTTGATCGAAGTGCGTCAGCACTTGGAGTGGTGGGACGAAAACTTCATGGTCAACGTGAGTCCACCTTGCACGCTACCTACCACCACGGATACGCGTCAGCGGTGAACTTATCGACAGCATCTCGTTCCCCTCCGCCCAACTTTCGCCGTGCGGCACCATTGCTGTATGCTATGTGAAGTGAAGTCAACCACGTGAGCAGCAAGTCGACCTTTGCCGCAGCGCTCGCGTCGTGTACTGCCCTGTTGGACTAAGAGGTAGATAATGTCATGATATTGGTTCTGGTAGAGAACTGGGGTCTGAGTTTTTTTTTACATTTAATTTAGTATTGTGGCGCATAACATCACGGTAGATTACGCTCCTGATAATTCTTGAGGGTCCGTGTTTACAGAGAAGAATGAGTTTTACAGAAAAACGGATACCTGGTATCACATTAGCGACCACGCATCAACCAGGCCCAAAAAAGCAGCCAAAACATATTGCGAACGGGAGTAAGATACGGTTGTAGTGTCTATCATACCACGATGTTGCTTCGGGCGGCAAGTACTAATATTTTTATTGTACGCCACGGCCCCGCCTGCTCCCAAACAGCTGATTCGACGCTTGTGATCGTTGCGATCGACTTTTTGCAGGTGGTAGCGTTAAACGGAGACGGCGGAGATTTTTGCAGCGGTTTGGACCTAGCTGATCTGCGCGGAGGTCACCAGCAAAAGGTTGACATGCATGATGTAGTCGATATTGTCACCAATATTTGTTTGAATATCAGAGAAGGCCATGACAGAGCAGAGTGTCGGGCTGCCACCGGTCAGTTGGTGTTGTCTCTTGCCACTTTGGCAGGATCTTACAAAATCTTGCCCCTTTCCGGTCTGGAAGAGAATTTTCTATCAAACGGACGAGAACCCGGCGGAGACGCAAACCGTCGTATTGGTGCTTGGTGCTTCTGTGACGAAAGCGCCACGAAGAAAACGTATTACACTCCATCATGACAGGAAGGCCGAGATTTGTCTTTGCGTCGAATTAAACTCCGTCGATTTGATCTGATGGTAGCCTCCTTTCCTCTTTCTCAAGGTGAAGACTTCTTTGGAGGCTCTGTGCAACGTCGTGACTGCTCTGGACACAAGCAAGACGCCGGTTGTCGCTGTGCTGGACGGTTCGTGCATCGGAAGTGGTTATGCTCTGGCAATGGGGAGATATAAGTGAGAACTGTTTCAATTGCACACGTCGACGAGAAGGACGCACGCAATGCTCTTGAGAGACCGTTAGATTTACCCTCAGTCACGACTAGAACTGCTCCAGTAAGTCGTAGGTCACCAAGAGAATGTGGAATGGTGCCAAAAGTTCGTGGTATACATGCAATGTATGACCATTCCCGCAGAGAGACAACATGTCACCATCGTATTTGCTGTTAGGTGAACATGAATTGTCGTCATTGATGTTTCGCATGCGCGCGAGGGCACCTCCCACGCTCCAACACACGTTCGATCCCTTTGCAATCCGCCCACGTGACACAGGCTTGCCACGGAAAACTCTACCTTCCACGTGCCGGAAGCAACGCTTGGCCTTGGCCTCGCCGGGGGACTATCGTACACCCTCCCTCGGCTTCTTGGTGGAAACCAGCCCCTCGCCTTGTGCCTGGCCTTGACAGGAATGGCACTAGAGGGTCCCGACCTGGTCTTGACGCAGATTGCCACCGGCTACATGACGCACCGAAGATTGGATATGATGATGGAGCGGCTAGCAGAGGTGAGACTCTCGGTTCAGGCATGCTGGGTTTGGAACCGCGTGCGGTACGAAGGCGTGCGTGGTCTGTATTTTGCAGCGGGTGTATCCGGTGCTAATCGAAGCTTAAGCTGTCGCGTCGTCTGCTGCTGTCGTATTGTTCGATATCCCCTATCTCAACAGATTAATCAGGATCCCAAACCGTTTGGAGACAAGACACCTGACTGCAGCGAGGATCCGACTGCCGTCCAAACCCTGCTAGAGCGGTCTGTCGACTTGTCGTGGAACGTGGACGGGCTTCCAGACGACCTTTTAGATCCGCCAGAGAGTCAGATCCCTATTACACCCTTTATTCACGACCTTCTTCCTCAGGTAAGGGCGGGAACGCAGCACGCCCAGAATGCGCGTACACGATTATTTTCTCACCGCGCTTTGCGTCCTACAGTACCGCCTTGCGCTCGCAATCTTCATTCTTCAATGCATGTAAGACAGCACACCTGTGTATTGTTCACTCGTTGTTATCGACCAGCACATCCTTCACGCACATTGATACTCGATAGTTACAATGTTCTCATGTTCTCCACTGTGTGCCGAGTTGATGGGTTTTATTTAAGTGTGGCCGCCGTGCTGCCCGCCGGAAAAATCTTTGGTCCAGGTGGAGCGAGTGTTCGCGGTCGAGAGCGTAGAGGAAGCAATCGACAACCTCAAGGGACTAAGCGATCCATGGGCTAAGGTGGCCTTGCAAAACATAGGTATACTAGTGTGTGGGGGGCCTTCCCCCGCTGCTGATGGTTGAGGCATCGATACTGTTGCAACGACGCCTCTTTGTCAAGTTCTTGATACGCGCACCGTCCGTCTGGCATCTGCTCTTGCGACGTTGAATCAAATCGGTGCAGGTAACAAATTGAGAGCGAAATAAGAGATGCTCTTGCAACCGTGTGAACGTCATCGTTCTTACACATACCCTGTTTCCTTTGTACTTGCTCGAATGTTGCAGAGCGGTCATCGCCTCTCTGCCTCAAGGTGATATTTGAGCAAGTTAAGCGAGGGGGGAACAAGGACTTGCAGGAGTGCCTGGATGATGAGTTTTCCGTCAACACTCATCTTTTCGGGTTGCATGACTTCGAGGCGGCGATGCAGGCTCGTGAATCAGGGGTGAGAATATACGAACGCAAAACTGAATGAACAGCGCAACGTCTTTTCCCCACGCTTTGCATGCGCACCGAAATATCTTCACTTGGGCAAAAGATACATGCACGAGCAGCAGGTCACAATCTGGTGTTCTCCGGTCTTGTCTGTTTATCCGCTACGCTGCGCGTACCAGGGAGGCACACCAATCTGGAAATGCGGCAGCATGGAGCAGGTTTCCCAGGACCAAGTCACGGCTGTCTTCGAGCCAGAGCGACGTTCAAAAAAGTAACTCTTCGTTGAACAGTAAAAGAGAAAGCTATCAAGGTTTCGGTTCCCCGGTTGCGGGAGTGTGCCTCAGTGCAATGCAGACAAGGCCATGTTGTTGGTTTTTTCTTCCAAAGTGCTAGGTGTAGCTGGAGGCTTGCTTGACGTTCTTGGTGTAACGAAATTCCACGTCTCTCTATCATTCTAAGTGTTCCTCCAGTGTCCAGTGTCCAAGTTTCTCTTATTTTCCGTCCGCGGTAGGGGCTGTTGTCTTCAAAGAATGAAGTTCAAGATAAACAACGTTGCGCCGGTGCTGCGCTGTGCTGCTCCAAACCTCCTCGGTGTCGCTCTAACCGTTGGGGTCCCAAGAAAACGACTCCCGATCCTTTACCCTAGTAGTTACGTTGGCCAATATTTCATTCTTCTTGCTCTTCGTCGTCGTCATCGTCGTCCTCCTCCTCCTCGGCCTCGGCACCCTGCTGAGAAACCGACATATTAAATAGAGGGTGGAATATGAATGAGGGGGATCTTGGTGCTCGCGAATTTATCGTTTACTCGCATCACAAATCATCACAATCCAGCGCAATACTTGTACGGCGCATAATCCTCGATGCGCACCACAAGGTAACCATGCCCAAACACGACTCGGAGACAATCATGGCCAAATCATGTAGACTTCCAGGTCGTGTACCTGGCCATCCGCTTGCGTCACCGACGCTAAGCACACTTGTAAAGCGGCCGGGTCAACTTGGTTGTCCTCAAAAAGCCTCCGGTCCCTAACGATCTTCTTGAAGTGTGTCAAGTACCTGGGAGACGCGGAACAATTCGTGCCAGAGGACGATCACGAGGACGGTATCTGTGAGTGAAAAAAGCGGCAATATCACTCTGGCGCCCCTCGCAAGAACAGGATCACAACTCGAGCATGTGATGGTTCCTGGTGCAGGAGTACGCCATCACAGAACGCCTATACCAGGCGTGATTTGCTCCTGTGTGTGATGAAGTGGTGACCTGTCCAACTTCCAAGAACCCATTGTTTTAATCATTATTTTGGATCCCAACTCGATCCCAATACCCCAGGTTTTCGAAACGCGCTTCCAGACTTGAAGGAATCGTGCCCCAAACGCATCTCCCGGATTACGAAGCGTTTGTATCGGCTTTTCGAAGGCGCTATCCGCCGGACCCTAGTACGTTGCCCACAGGTAGAACTTAAAACATAGTTATCTCCAACACGTCAGTTTGTTGTGTGATCAAAGCGTACCTGCACCGTACCTATCTCGTTGGGATCCGGTGCTAGATGCAGACTAACTACTCACCTTTCCAAAGCCTGTTGGGTTTTACCGTACTGGGTCAGAAGTTGCACAACTGCCTCCGGCGCAGGCGTTCTTCCTTCCTTGTACCCGCCCTTGATCAACCTCGTCAGACCCTGTGCAAGAAGTGCCCACGGGGAATCGGACAAATGTCACGTGTGGATCTACAGCAATACACTAAATGTGGCTCGCATCAGGTGTGGCTTAATCAAGGCCACAAGAAAAGACGTCATGTAACAAGGAAACGGGGACGTGTCCCTGGATCAAGAACCGATAGCACTGCCCATCTCACATCAGCTAACACACTACAGTTGTGCTTCGGCTAGAGGATGTCCTAACAGGGTCTGTCCCTCCAGTGCACTCTGGCTTTTCGCGTACATGAAAACCCGAACGAAGCATTGCGGTTCTCTCTGTCCTCAATATTGTAAACGCTCACCTTCACGTATAGTCTCCACAAGGTCATCAAGTCTCTCGCAGTAAGTTGCATCACCTGCCCCGTGATCGTGTTCAAGGTCTTGCGGTCCACCTGAGCCGATCGAAACAAACATGGCGGGAGACGCTAGTGAGTGTCCTCACTTCACCCAGTATGACATGGCGAGGGAGGAACCCAATAGATGCCCCCCTTGGATACCATTCCCACGAACAACGACAGTAGACACCAAATCCAACGACAGGTAAACGGCTGGAAAACGCGGAGGTGGGGATAGGAAATATCTCTCGGGGGTACCTGCTGGGAGTGCGTACTACTGCGGATAAATGACATGAAGTCAACCTGCACGGCGTCACGTACCTTGCAACCCATCCCGGTGCATATGAGCTTGTCCAAGCGTCGAAGGAGCGCTACGGCTTCCGGTTGCGAGGTCTTCTTGCTCCGAAGCGTTGACGCTATCTGCTCGTACCCACGGGCGGCGAGTACGGCATTCAGACAAGATACGCAACGCAAACAAGAAATGCGAGGTTCGACATGACCGAGCGGTGGAAACATGGCTGGTTACCCGAAAATCAAGCTAAACTCTCCCACACACCTGTTTCGGCCCGCCTTGCACCTCAGTCATTCTCCTCAACGTGAACGAAGAGTAGGACCGCAGAAGCGGTAGAAACGGCATACCGGAGCTGGTAACGTCCATGATGCGCGCAGGCTGCCGAAAGAGAGAATGAGCGAGGGCGGGTCCACAATCAGGAAAAACGAATCGCGAGGTGTTGCTTCTGTTGTGGTCATCGTCGTTGTTCTTGTTGCTGCCTTCACACAAAAAACTACAAACCATTTTGACCTCCGTTCAGTACCTCCTCTTTCGTACTCTTCAATGGCGAACGGATGGATTGCCGTGGTCACTAGATAGCTTGACACAAACTAATGAAAATATCATTGCAAAGTAGCAGTACTTTCTGTAGCAATCTACGTGCCCCCTGTGAGCGCAAACGCGCATTCAACACGTCAACGCGTAACAAACGAAGAGATTCTCCCAACCACGTGTCAAAAACTACGCTCAACGGCATTGGTACCTTGCCTTCGTCTAATCCTGATCTCTTCCGCGTGGGGGCCTAATGTCTTTTAGCCAGGCTAATACAGCACCACAGCTCTCACCTCGAAGTACACCTCATTGCGATTCTTGTGGTTCGTTTCGTCCCTCATCTTCATGAACTGGTTCCTCACCCTGAGAAAACGGCACCATGGCGAGAAGTAAAAAACGTACCATTAAATAAGTGCGGTTCATCACAAACCTTGTCCGAGAATGTTGAAATCCTACCTCTGGCCCCGTGTCTTGTACCGCAACACCTTACCGGCCGTTGGCTTCTGAGCTGAGATCCATCGTGGTGTGGTGCAAGATCTGTAACGCCTTCAGCTTGGTTCGGTAGTCTCCTTCTGTCATCCTCAACCATAGCTTCCGGAGTATGCGCTTGTTGGGGTTGTTGGGCGAGCGAGGAGGCTCATTCCCAGCGCTCTCGAGAAAATTCATCGTGTCCTGTGTTTGCCAGCAGAGAACAGGGACCGAAAAATAGGGTTGTAAGACTGACGACAGATTGGTAAAATAAAATTGGGCCGGTGTTGGTTCGTTGGGTTGCTCCAGTCTTACTATTAATTTCAAGTACGTTGTGTGGGCTGTTCGAGTTTTCTTTTTCATCTTGCGCCACCTGTTGATGACTACTGCTCTGCTTTCATGAGCCCGCTCCAGCGGGCACCCTTGCTGATGTATACGCATACGAGGATGCATTTCGCAACATCTTCAAACATCGCATTTCGCAATAACGCGTTCATTCGAACACCCCGAAAAGTCAAATCCGAGGCCACTTCTTTAGGACCACACGGCGCTGACCTTCACCCAGGCATCGTCGAGAGCTCCATCATCCGGCCATGTCATTTGGATCATGAACTTCTCCATCTTGCTCGAAAACCACACCGTCGTCTTTGCGATGTTCCTCCATTCCGTCACCTGGAGGCAGAAGTCAAATCGTATCGTTATGGATAGCTTGTCACAAGGCCAGTCAAATTATTCTGATTCGAAAACCCTGTCCCAAAAACACATTTTGCCTGCGCTTGGTAGCGCGAAACACCTTGCAAAACACCTTATAGTCTATGCCATACGCATAAAGGGTCGCCTTTCAAGGTTTCATGTCTCAGAAGGCGGTAACATCGGATTGACATTACATTAGAATGAAGGATTTCTCTTTCAGAATATCTTGCAGTTGTAAATCTCATGCACAAACAATAGTTGCACATGTTAAAATAAAAACATCCAATCCATCTACTAGTTTGGGCACTGGCTCGTATCTTCATGCACACCACTCCTAGCAAGCAAGCTGGCTAGGAGTGGTGCCGCCAGCAGTTCACAGAATCTACGGTGTCTACATATACAGCAGTACAGACAACCGGTACTCTGGTCCCGTGTACAACCTCACAGAGCGGCGCACTCACACATGACATCGCGGCATGGCTCACCTTGCCCTTGGCATCTTCTTGCATTGACGCAGCCTTGCCTTTCATCGTAGCTGCCAAACCTGATAGCATGCTACTCTTAGGTGGGCTACGCCTGCTAGGCACCAGCTCCATCCCTCGGCTCCTGCGTCGCGATGTCCCGCTTTCCTGATATCTGCGAAACAGTCAAAAATGCGGTTGTTTGTTTGTATGATGGATTTTGTCTTAAAAAGGCATGTTTCCACAAACGCTGAACCACGCCCCCCACCTACATGAAAATCACAGAGACTCAACATCGATGTGCCAGCTTCTCGCAGGTGCATTCCACCTCTTCAGAACTGTTCGTCGCCTATGGTTTCCAGGCAACAATGTTGAATGTGCTGTCATGTCATGTTGCCACGCGTCTAACCCTCGTAAACGGGACCAACCTCGAGCTCGACCGAGATGACCCTGGTGTCGACGATGGCCGCACACGCCTGCCAACCGACCCATCGTCACGTGCTGCTCGGCTAGATTTGCTACTAGATGAACTCCTTGTTCCCTTTTTAGTCTCGCCGTCCCAACCCTGAAACTCTCGCTCATCCTCGTCAATGTCCCTGCGGCTGGGACGGCTGCTGCGTGAGGCCTTCGTCGACCGGCGTTGTTGACTTCCTGCTCGTGGAGCACCCTTTGAAGCAGCTGCAGCACCATCAACTGCGAACAGGACGACAACCGCCAAGCCCAGTAGAGCAAGTCGACGGTGTCCCATAGCTAAGGACACGGCGGTGGTAGCCGTCGGACCAACCAAAGAGAGAGGTGGGGCGGCGGCAGCTGCAGGACACAGCACAGGATATGCGGCGATGCAAGGCGATGGACAGAGGGGGTACGCGATAGAATTTTGGCACCCCCCTTCATTCAGTCAGACTGCGAGAGGTGAGGCTGGAGGTGCCACCAGCGACGGACATACACATACATGAGAGCAGCATGCCGACGTCTGGTTCTGCGCTATGTCTGTCGGTTGGCGCCGCTCTAGGCGTCCACCTGGGGAGCGCCTTTATAGCGCCTTTGATACCTGTCGGACGCCAACCAAGTGCTTCTCCTCGAGCGTCTCTGGGTTTCACGATCATGTCGTCAGGTGTGTTTCCTCACCGAGTACGGAGTAGTAAGGAGAGCACGCCAGCAGCAAGTAGTAGCGTGCGGCCTCCAACGACCACCACACCGTCACATGAGGACATCCACTGTCGGCTACTGCATGTGCCTGCCATAGACACCGGCAGGGCGACGAATTAATCTCAATTCATCAGCAGAGGATCAGAGATCTGAGGATCATGATTGCGCCGCATGTCTCAAGTCAGGACCCGTCGGTGACGGCATGTTTCATGTTTCCGAACAGGTAAAGCGCTGATCGCACAAAACAAGGGGGGTGGACATGGTGAGCTTGGCTACCACCTAGCTCTCAAGCTGATCGAGAAGGATATCTCTGTGACGTTGCTACAGGACGGCGCCGGCAAGAACAAGGACAGTCAACCGTTTGCAAGGTGGGTGCACAGGTCTAAACTGCGGTATTTTGACTACCGCCGTTTGTGCTGCTGCGATTGTGCATGCAGCAGTCCTGCTGTTTGCTGTTTATATTTCATGGCATAATACCGGCCCGTCATTGTGTATGTCGTCCTACTGCTGTAGTTTCTGGAAAATATTTAGGTTTAGGTTAAATGTGAAATGCCAGAATTTATTCGCAGGGTTTGGTTGCCGCCCATAGTTGTTTCGCCCAGAGTGGATTTACGCATCAAAGACGGTTGCGAAGACACATTAGGTACGTCACACCTTCGAATAGGTGTCAAGTGAGAGCAACAGTAAAATATGTGTAAGGGGTATTGTGGTGTTTGGTTAGTATCGACCACGTGCCGGATGTGTGTGGTATCATTACATCTGTTCTTGATGACAGGTTACGCCTTACGCCTTTCGTTTTGGTTTTAAGAGGCACGATTGTTGGAGCGGGGGGTAAACAGAAGACCACACAGCAGTTCTGTTCATGAAAATCAAAGGGTTCTCTTTGAAGCACCCCAGGCGACTATCCAAAGGTATGACTCTGCCGCACTGGATACTGGTACCAACAACGGCCAAGTCAACACGTCTTGTCTCGCGAGTGATGTGTGGCTTGGCATGCGTGCGGCAATGAGAAAGCATTGATGATGTTTCCGTCGCCTCTGCTTCTCTGCTACTTGCTGTTGCAGCTACGGAGACTTGGAGAGCAAGGGGGCCACAATCGTGTGGGGCGACTTTTCTGAAGGCGTAGGCAAGCTCATCCCGGAAGGGGAGTCGTTCGACTATGTATTCGACAACTATGCGAAGGACGTCGACACCTGCAAAGACTTGGCAGACTGCTCCAAAGCATGGTGCGTGTTCGTCTGGAGCTTGTTGTCATGGTCATGGCCGTCATCCAATACCGAGTAGCGAGTAGCATGACCATAGGGGAACGTAGTTGGTGCCCACAAGCCGTCGTTGGTATCTACTGTACAATGCAAATGCACATGGGAAATTGACGATAGTTGGGGTTGTTTTGACGCAGTAGGCATCGTTGCACTCTCTACAAAGTGTGTCACCAACGCGCATTGGCATATTGCTTGTAAGCAAGGCGTGGTCCTTTGTTACTGAGTTGTTTATTGTTTCAGGTGTTCCGGACGTGGGACGCAGCCATTCCTGCCAACTCTTGTTTGATTTTCACAGCTCCGTGCGGAGGCGAAGGCCTTCGCCCAAAATCATCAACATGCGATTACTTGTCGACTCTTGCAGCACTTCCATACCGTTAATGCCTGGATCGCTGCTGCATTTGTATTGTGTTGCAGGGGTGTAAAGAACTACGCATACGTGTCTTCGGGCGGCATGTACAAGGACAGTGACGAGGTGGGCTTGGCACCATAGGCAAGGACAGGCATTAGATGAAGAACAAAGTACAGTTTTTTCTGTTTGCCTCATTTGAGGACGTGATCGATTGTTCCCAGAAACTCATGGTATTGCACGCCGTTCGCAGGTGCCCTTCACTGAGAGTAGCGACGTCAAGGAGAGCGGCCAGCGCCAGGTGGAGAAGTACGTCGCTGACTTGGGTCTGCCCTGGACATCGTTCCGGTGAGCCATGCGAATCTGACCAACTCGTGTTTAGTTGGCGGGTCTTCTATGCACAGTACTGCTGTGCGTCGTTTTTGAAAGCCATCTGTGTACGTTGTCGCGAATGAGCCTAGAGGCTTTGTTTGGTTGCACACATGTTCATAACCTCCAAGTAGGACGACCTCAAAGCGCAAGGACATAACTCTTTCGCGCATCGACAAGAAGGGCCTCCTGTACGCACAGGGCCTCCTGTACGCACAGTTCAAAGTATCCCCGAAAAGTACACACGTTTGCGTTTTCCCGCCATCTCGACTCGAATCCCCCCCCAGGCCACAGTATATCTATGGGCCACTCACCAACAAGCGCGACTACCTCGATTGGTTCTTCGATCGTGTCGTGCATGGATTGGAGTTTATTCCACTGCCCCTGCACGGCGATCAGCTCGTCGCCCTGACGCACGCGGAGGATGTGGCATCCATGCTCGCTAGCGTCGTCGGGAACGAACGTGCCGTGAAGCAGGTAAAAGAGCGAAGGGCCGGCCCTTGGTACTCGCAGTTATTGAAAAGAACCAGCGTGGCAGGAATTGTAGGGCCTTGATGGTATGTGGCTTTTGCTGAGGAGCTGCCTGAGCTAATTTCAGCTGAGGGTTTTGACTCAGCGCAAGACCCGCGGTTGCTTTTTTTTTGTCTCTAGATTTGCTTCCTCAAGGCACCCTGATACTGACACCTGTGACTGTCCACAGGTTTTTAACTGCGCATCCGACAGGTACATCACGTACAACGGGCTCTTCCGTGAAGTCGGGAAGGTATGACACTATCCTGTAGGACTTTTTCGAATGGAAACGGAAGCCTTCGGGCTTTTAATGCTGCTGCTGTGATGAGAGTACCTATCTTGGTCTGGCCGAAGCTCTCGAGGCTACTGGCGTAGTTTGAATCCAGGCAGACTGCAAAGGAAGCGATGGTGTTGCAGCGCTTTCAAATGTAGTCGCTGCATGTGGTTCAAGCTACGCACGTTGTTTGTCCTTTCTCTCGCTACGACAGGTGGCGAAGCCCGCTGTCTCCAAGATGGCGTACTACTACGAACCTCGAGACTATGACCTCAAGAAGGGCTGGTTCCCCTTCCGCAACAACCACTTCGTTGTCAACAGCGAAAAAGTAAGTACGGGGACGCTCGGCCATGTATTTTTAACGTTGTAGCGTTGGAGGCGGCCTAATGTTGCATTGCTCTCGCGCGTCGCTGGCAGCAACCGGAGAGCCACACATTTCACCGATACTTCGCTTGCTGCATTGGATGGGTTCACGGCCAAAACCTTCTGCAAGTAGAAGGTCGAAAGTTTGCAACTATACTCGCATAGTGAGAAAACCGCTCTGTACGGTATTCTTCAATTTGAGCCACGAAGTGGAGCGGGGCGATCAATAGCAGGGCACAATTCTCCTCGAGCGGCATGGGTTGCTGTGTACCGTGGGGCGAACAGCGGTTTTATTTTGGCAACATCATGGAGCGGATCGAAGCGGTCTATCGGTCGCACGTTAGTAAATACTTCTCTAGCGACGGTGTAGCGTCAGAGAAGCATCGTCAAAATCTGATGGATATCTGTGTTTCGTAACTCTCCTTGGGTTTGGTGAATTAAAAATTGAGTGTTTTTCGAGGTGCGCTGTGCACGAACACCAGTGGTGATTCCATCCGAGGCCTGGAGTCAGAAAAGCCTGTACGGAAAAGTGGGAAAAGTAGTTACAAATGTCGACTTAGTACATTCACTTGTCCATTGGCAGCACATTTTCGCGCAGTCGAAAACTGACTCCCTACGGTGATACGCATTCAACCGTCGTGTCTCTGGTGGGTTGCAAGCACATGTTCAAATGGTGTGTGTATTTGTGGGTTTCCGCATAGTCTTGCTCGAAAGCATGACTACATGAACACTTCAACGAGAGCACGATTATAACGGAGTGTAGTTGTACCGTGTTTTTTGTGGACAGCTTCATGGAACGGACCGATGTCTTCTTCTAGAATAGTTAAGGGGTGAGGCCGAACGGGTGAAATCCCTGCCGTGCAACGCAACCGCTCCGTCAGCATTGCATTAGTTTTCTTGCCTCGAGAGTTTTACTGTTCCTAAGTTCAATGTTGGGCACACTCCGTCATTGACCCCGTTCTCTCGTTTAACCCCCCAACGTATCGTTGCTTCTCCTTCGCTCAGGCGAAGCGGTTGCTCGGCTGGAGCCCAAAGCACACGATCACGGATGATCTGGCGGAGTACTTCGAGGGGTATAAGGCTGCTGGCAAGGTTGAGGCCGAGCCGAATTTCAACAAGGTGAGGGAGCATTGTGCAGCTCATGTTTGGTCCCTTTGTGCCCCTTGTTCTTCGGTCGTTGTGGAACTCATTCGTTGAAATGCAAATGTGCAGTCGCGGTTGCCAAAGCGCTTGGTTCGTTTTCGAAGAGACCTGACGCAAGCTCTTCTCCTGCAGCCGTTTTTTGGGCTACCCACATATCATCGCGCAATTCAGCACACCCGATGGTATCAAACAAAGCAATGCCGGGGCCGTTAAACGTGCAGGACAAGCAGTACCAGGACATGGCGACCGCGCGCGGGAATCAGGCATCTTGACGGCCCATTTCGCGCCTTCCAAGTACCGCTGTATGGTGAACCTGAATGTGTCTGCTTCTGCGCCTGTCTCCCAGGACGACGAGATTAACATGAGCTGGAATATGGAATACGTGCCATACATGGCGCGACTCGAGTATCGCCGAAGATTCCCAGACCTCGATGAAGAAATGGCGGAGTTGGCGAAAACCTACCAGCCCGAGGATCGTCATTTCAACTCTGCCATCTTAGATTCGATGAAAGAAGAATACCGTAATGCATTCCCGGATGAGCCCGATATTGGTGCAGAAGCACGGGCGCAGGAGCAGGCGGAGTACGACGCCTACATGGCTGCCCACCCGGGATTGAAAGAAAAGCTAATTCAGCAGGAGGAGGAGGAAGCTGTTGCGAGTATACCTCAAGATGTATTAAACCGGATAGAGGGTATGCTTAGTGAAGAAGACGATGGAACGGTAGTGATGTTAGATTAGACTAAAATATCGGGAGCTATAAACTGATGCGATTTCGTGTTGATAACGACGTGGTTTACCAGTCTCCGGCCTTCGGGACATTTCCCATCGCGAGCTTGTCTGAGTACGGAGTACCTGCAAGGATGCGAACAAGATGCAAACCAGTATCTTATCATGGATGAGTACAAAAAAATCCGATTTTCTCGATCCCGGCATAAATTTGCGAAAGGCCCCCCAACCCGTGTAATTCCTAAAAGTTGCTGTTTACCTGGGCAGAGAACAGATTCAGTCGAAAGCTCCATGTAGCGCCTGCCTGCTTCACACCATTATATTGCAGTTTTTTTTCGTTTGTTTCGTTCGTGCTATCTGTTCTGGCGCCAGTCTACACGGCTTTGGGTGTATCACCTATCAGCCTGGGTTACACAGCTTTTGTTGTTCTGTTTACATTTTGTTGTTCCAACGCCCAACCTTTCCTCCTGCGTGATTGCTTTAGTTTTTTTCGCGATAAGGATTCAGCCGTCCCTTTCCCTCCCCACTTCATGTGTTCACTCACGAAACAATCGTTTTCACCAAGAATTGCTCGACTTTTACACTTGAGAGAGAATCCAACTGACAACCTGCCGCGATTAGGTGTACGAGGGTTACCAGTAGACCACGGGGGCGACCGACATCAACACTTCACGCCCGTGTGTTGTAGTGTTTCACGTGTACCGAACTCTGGCGTCTTGCGCATCACTAACTTGCCCGCTCACGCCTGCTGGCTTGTGACTTGTTGGCCAAAAATGGCTCCGATTGCAATCAACCTGACTCCAGCTCGAAAACTACAATCTCGTTGCAAGCTTGCTGACCATTCCATCCCCCGAAGACGAAGAATGCGTTGCCCACTGAAACGCACGTGTGACCGTACCTGCAAAAGTGCGTTAAGGCATTAGCTACTAAAATACTTGCTTCACAAACTTCTCCTGGATGACCTTCCAAGCGACGCTCAACGGGAGTCGTACCCGAAAGACCGAGATATTGGACTGCTTGCACGCGTTCCGGAGGCCCAATGTGGCCTGCCGTTTGGGGCCTGCTTCGTACAAAAATGTAGCTACGAGTACACAACCGGCGTAAGAACTGCCCTATCTGCAGGATCCAAACTTCTGGCGGTGCCGATACAAAGCTCACTTACTTGTGTTCTGGCTCCCCGCGGCCTCTTAGAAGTGGAAGGTTGGTCGACACTGCTTCATGTGGAAGCATGCTGCAAGCGGCAAGCGTCACCGCCCCAGCCCGCTTGTTGTTTTCGTGGTGTTGAAGACCGCCCAGACCCCACCCGCCAAAGAGGAGTGCCGCCCGCCCTTCTTCGTCAGACGTCAGCGTGTGATTACACCGCGATGAGATCCGAATACCTGTAGTAAGCACGACCGTAGATTGATGGTGGGCGGTCGCACTGCACAAAAACGTGTGTTTCTGCAAGTACACCAACCGGTTGTTTTCAATCTCTCAGGCCGTGCAACCGCTTCTTTCGCCAACATAAACATTTCAACAATCAATGTACTTCTCACCACCAGTAGTTTTCGCCTTGGACCAGAGCATGGTTTCCGTGTCTAGTTGCCTCAAGTCCTTGTGGTAAACGGGCACACACTTCTCGTCTATAGTTGCTCCTCCAGACAACAGTATTCTTCCATCAGGAAGGAGCACCATTGCGTGCCCATACCTGCAACAAGTGAACAAATGCCAACTCTGCTGTTAGCCCTATGCATGCAGTCTATACGCCTATGGTAGGAAGGCGATCCGCTCCACGGTTGGTGTCGCGACGAGAACATATTGGTCGAAGTTCGACTGCATTTGCACGAGTGCACGATCCTGTAGACTCCTGTGTGACTTGCGGGGCCGTAAGGCAGGTAGACGACGAGAGTAACGATTCCTAAATGGGATGGAAATACATGTATAGACTATGTATACAAAAAGAGACACCGCCAAATAATTCAGGCTTCCTACTTCCCCAATGAAGTCGGAAGGGCTTTGCTTGTCTTGGTGTGTCGGACTCTCTTACTCGAATACCGTGATCGAAGAGGTGACTTGTGGCATTTCCGCTCCCGGCACACACCTTGCTGTCGGTGGTAGTCCTCCTGTCCTCGGTTGCATCCAAGCAAACGAATCTGTGTCGAACACCCAGAGGTCTTCGTAACAGTGATTCGAACCATTCCAGCCGCCGTGGACGACAATCTTGTGGCCAACCAAAACAGATGCCTGCCAAAATCTGTACGGGGACAGGCAAAAAACTTGAAATGGTGTGTGCGCCACATCGCACCAAAGGAAATAGGCAGCCTCCGGTGGCAGGTCATAGCCACCACACTCCGGACTCTCCGCCCACCCAATGTAGAGGGCTCCATAGCGTAGATGATTTCATAGTTTTGCAGTACCCGTCTCTAGTGCCAGCTCTTGTGTAACACTTACGCTTCTTTAGCTTTGCCCACCTCGGAGATGGCCCAGTAGAGGTAGCGTTTACTGCAACCCATGTCCAATCAACAAGGTCCAAGAAATGCACATCCCTGTACAGCTGCCCGCTTCGCCCTTTTCCACCAACGATGAACATCCGCGAGCCAACTAGGTGGCACGAATGCCCGTAACGAGCATCTGGTAGATCTCCTCCACAGCGTACTTCCTGCCACGTCATTGACTCTATGTCCAGCACCCAGGTATCGGCAAGGTACGCAAATTCACCCTATGCAATGGCACAGATGGATGTAGGCGACAAAGAAGAAGTATCATGTCAAGGGCGGATATCATTAATAGACGCGAGGCATCGCCGCCGTAGGCCAGACTGCAACATTGCGATCAGGGAATGAATGTTGTAAATGTTGTAGGCTTGTTGCTCCCTCCGCTACAAAGCTGGAGATGTGCACTTGCGCTACCTTCTCGATGCTCCTCCTTCTGTCATCACATGCTTGTGACGCCAAGCGCGAATACATACGCTTAATCATTCGGTGGAATCCGTGATCTGCTTCCTTAACGTCGAAGCGGCACTCGCCCTGTGTCGAGCCACTGGAAAGACGTCTGAACTGGGCGATGAAAGCATATAGACAGGTAACATTCTCAGAGAGGGTTCTTTCACAAGTTTGTTGTGCAAGTCTTGAATGACGAACTCCTCACATTTCCCTTGTAGAATGTGCCTCCAAATACCACTAGTTGGAAGTCAGCAACAACGCAGGTATGCCCCCCTCGTGCGGGAACACGTTCACCGTTGGTAGAGGCCTGTACTTGCGGGGAAGTCAAAGGGCCGGGGAATATGATGGGGTGGGGTAGACACACTGTGTAGTACAATCAAGCGAGTAAATGTCTACACAGGAGGGGCAGTGTACCGTCCGCTCCTTGAAATGGACTTGTAAACGTACGCATATCAAATCGTCCATTGTTGCTGCTGCTGCTGCTGCTGCTGTGCTACCATGCGATTCGGCAACGGAGGCAGACAGACAGCAGTAAAGCAGTAGATCATGTTTCTGTGTGCACTGCTTGGTTGGATCTCCTGCAAAAGGGCACCAGCCCACCGTTGTTTCAACTATACAGACCGCCAGCGAGTCACGCCTTGCTCTGAATACATGTACAATTGTATGCATAGCCCGTCTAAGAAGCAGTACAAGTACTGCTATATATGATGCAGCCGCAAAGCATAACGCATATTGCAGCGGCAGAGCATGCTATGGCCTATTTATTCCGTAGACAAGCAGTACCTACAGACATCGTGTACTATGTACAGAGAGGCACACCTTGGTCCACGATACAATGGGGGCGCTCATTTCAGCGTACTATCCTCTGTTCCTATGTGTCGCGCCTGCAGGCCAGAGCTATTCGGGCGTTGCGTGTGTTGCGGGGTAATTTGTGTGTGATCTCTTTCCCATCGTGTATAATTAAATCGATACTGCCGCAGGAAGGGGTGTAACGGCATTTTGGAAAGAGGCGTTTCGCCGGACTGTCAGAAGTGGCAATGGTATGCTTACCATGCATACAACCTGAACAGCTGACATGCAATAGTAGGAAGTGTCTTCATCAGTGTAGCTCTGTCCCTCTCCCAGCGTGAGTGTGTACGTGGTACCACATGCTATCGATTTACTGTTGTGGCAGAGGCAACGCCAGAGACTTCAGCCGCACACAAGAAACCTTGGGGGCAGAGCGATTTTGTGGGAGCGGTCTCTACCGGCCAGAGAGATGGTAACAACGTCATGTGGACGGAGCATCAGTTACGGGAATATTACAACGGCGAACGTGAACCAGCTTAGGAAGATGAACGCTTCGCTATTCCCAGTCCGGTATCCCGACCAGTTTTACGCTGATATCCCTGACGCAAACCCGGACTTCAATCAGTTGGGTGAGTTTTGCAGAGTGGGTAATCCGCTGTTTGCAGCAGTGTATGTATGGTGTGCTGCTGCTGAATGTCATCCGGTAGGTCCTGCCGAGATGGTTCGAACGGTTGCACGTAACCCCGTCCGCTGTGGTCTGCTGGAAACCATGTATTAAAGAGTAGAAGTAGTACACACGGCGACTGCTACCGGAGCCAAGACACCAAGCTGAAATACGCACCAAATCTCCACCTCATAGGTAACACTTAGGTCAAGGGAGTGCGAACACTTCAACAAAGGGCTTACCGTAGAAATTTGAAATTTCAAGGTGTGCTTTTATTATTGGTATATTAGCATCGACCGCGCTAACGGGCTGGCCAATCAAAAGACGTCAGCCTCAGTGCGGTTGAAAACACACCATGCTTCAAAAGCCGTGATCTGGGACCGTGTGGGGGAGCGTCATGGGGGAGTCTACGCTACTCTCATGAGTAAGGATAAAAGTAGTTACCGGATGCATGGCAACAACAGAAAAGTGCACGTGTGTACCATGGTTGCTACTGCTTTGGACGTTCGTTCGTTTCGGAGTGCTTTCATGCAAGGTGTGCGTGTTCGTCCCATCTATTCTGGACGCCGGTCTACATGCACCTTTCGTAATATATTTCACGCACCACCCAGGGCCACACATAAGTTACACCGTTTTTCATTTTTCCTTCACCTTTCCCCCTCCGGTGCTTGGCTTCCTTTGCAGTTACTTCGGTTCCTTCCTCTCGCTGTGTTAACTCACGACCGTGCAGAATTTTTCACTCTAGAATGATACCAACCCGCAATCTAGATAGCAATAATATTGCCAACTGAACGACCTGGGCGACCGGGCAAGCTGGATGAATCATGAAGAATGTTGCCCTGCCCTTCGGTAATCCGCGGAAATGATGAGAAATCTCCATTCAGACAAGCAAGACCTTGCAGTGGGCAGGGTGCTTGTGAGGGATCCTTGATGTATGGGGTGACAACAATCATAATACGGAGTTGCGTTGCTTTGGTAGTTTAGGAAAAGCAAAATGTGAGGGTACTTTTCAAAAGTAAGACGTGTGGGGTGGGTGCGAAAACATACACACGAGACTTCCCCGTGCATGGCCCAAACTCCTCTGTACACCCAGAGATCTCCGCTCTCCGCTCGCTAGTGTAAAGCAAGAAACTGCCGTTGCGTCACTTTACAATTTAACCGATTTTCGGTGAAACATTTACATTTTGGAGTCGCGAATAAAACGGGGCAAATGGTTTGACGCTGATATGCCGCGGTGTTGTTGAGAATTAAAACGTGCCGCAATTCAGAACGAATATCGATTATCATGCTCTACAGTAGCTTAAGTAGAGCCGGCAGGGCCTCAAAATCGAGCAGGGACCTGAGCTCCGGTGTGCATGCTTTCGCACACATCCCTCTGCTCTCATAAGGGCCTGGTATACCCCCAACACTCCGGTGTTTCCGAAGCGGACAAGACGGAGGCATGTTTTCCCCCTCACCACACTTCCAGATCCTCGCTAGCGACGACCTACAGTAGTTCCGTCTGGAAATTGGAAAACCTGGACCGTTGTGCGGGTACTGTCGGTAGTTTGCGAAGGTCGTGCAGCGCTCGGGGAGATGTGTGTAGTTCAAAGGGTAAACTGAAACAGGGTCGTGTGCCCGAAAATAATTCTCGGACGATAAGGTTGCGGATACTGCATACGCAACTAGTCTGTTGATAAATGTCAGAGTTTACTCTGGGCTTACTACGGTCTCTCGTGCCATTGACCGTTTTCAGTGTACGTTGACAACGTGGCCGTTGGAGCGGTTTGCTGTCGAATTGAGCCCCCAAAGTCGCCAGGAGGACACGATTCGCTGTACATCATGACTCTGGGCGTACTTGCAACGTGGCGACGACGTAACATCGGGACCCATCTGCTGCGGCGAGTACTGGAAAGCCTACCACGTCACCCTTCGGTCAAAGAAGTGTACCTACACGTGCAGACAAATAATGACGAAGCAGTTGGATTTTACAAGGTGAAGTGGCAGGAGATGTGTGTCTCTGGAGTGTTGGACTAATGCGTGGTTGTTGGTCCTAACAACCTTGCGTGATTTATGTGCTAAATGGGAGCGTCGATGCACTCGAGTGTTATGCACAATTAATTGTGAGTGTTATTCACAATTAATTGTGCATAGTCAGAGGATCCGTAAAACCCACGTCTCCCTGCCTCTATTCCCCCTGATGCTCACTCAACCGTTGAACTCCTTGCTGGCAGTGTGTAAACATATCTCTTTAACTTGACATTACATTGTGTGACAAAATTGACAAGATACATTCTGTCTGCCCTCACATGTTATAATTGCTTGACCCGTCTACCACATTGTTTTGGTCAAAGAAACAACATATGGTGGGCCAGGACGTCGACTCGTAGTAGCACACGAGCGGTTTGGGTCGGATTTCGTAGCTCGGAACAAGACTGTCGTACAAACAAACACCAGCATGTGTGTGAAAAGAGGGAATCGTTCTCGACGAACGTTGGGAGATCGTAGCCTTTATCAAGGTGATCTCCACATGACCAACCCCCATTTGAGTCTTCTTGGTTGCTAGTCAAGAAGGTTTCTTAGGGTAACCGGAACCCGACCGGTTGGCGGCGATTCACCTCTTCACAATCTCCTGTGCGTGATTACACGAGTTCGAAAATCTTCTTTTGGTCCCCCATCAAGGTTATCTCCACACATGCCTTTATACACAAGCGAGTGACGTCAGTAAGAGCGAAAAACGCAAGTCGGAAATGACCCATATATTATAGAACCAGCGGAAGGTTCGGAGTCATGTGAAGCTCCATGAGGTCCCACGGACGCCCCACATGGTCCGAACGAAGATTTATAAGGATTGCCACGAAAAACCCGCGAGGATAGCTCGGTCGCCTTTTTGTTTGTTCCACTGTTTGTTTTTTGTTTTGTTTCATTTGGCTGGGCCTCGCCTGTCGAGTAGGAGCGGTGGGCTCTGTGCATCGATCTCCTTTGTCACCTGCGAAGTCTGTATCTGTTACGGGGTTTTCTTCTGTTTCTTCTGGTTCATATTATCGCGTTTCGTGTTGATTTGCCTGGGTCCTTCAATCCTGTTCGATTGCTCGTATTGCTCGTATCAGCCCTGTTAGGTAGTTAGCCTCCGACCATGGAAGGCGTCCGCGTCAGTTGGACCCGACGGATGGCACAAGGTACCTAAACACACAGCAACCCGTGTAGAGCTCAAACTCTTACCAATACCCTTTCCCTTTCCTGTACCCGTTACCGCCCCTCAGCGACAGAAGCAATCCAAGCAATATAGAGAGACTGGCAACATGCCCCGAAGCCAATAATGCAATGCTTCTTCAATCAAGGGTTGAAGATTCTCGCTGCTCTTTTCTCCACTCATTCCAATGACCCGTTTGCAGGAGCACGGATTCAATGTCGAGGAGACGATCGCGAACTACTACAAGCGTATCGACCCTCCGGACTGCTTTGTGCTGAGAAAGAGATTGTTTCAACAAGGAGACAAACGTTGAACATGCCCTCCATGGGTTGACGACATCGCCGATTGCAGGGCCTCCAATGATGGTCGAAACCAAGGCCTGATTGGATACCGTCAGCAGAAAGCTTACCAGGTGGTGGGGCCCTTGAACCCATGGTCTACTCTATCTTGCCATGCGCCCCCCTTTCTTCCTCGAGCGCTACGAAGTAGTCGTGCACGAACTTCACGTACAGTCCCAAGCTGAAGGAGCCCCTGAAGAAGTTGCACGACAGATTTACCTCCAGGAGATACACGCCCTTAGTCGTGAGAGCCACGTCCCAGCCTACCAACGGGACGTCCGGTAGCAGCTTGAAGTGGGCGTCGGCAACAAGGTCCAGCTTGCCCTGAATGTCTGGAATCACTTCGCCCGTGATCAACCTGAAGATCACCATTGGTATCGTCGACGCAGTAAATGCGTTACATGGGAAAGCCACCACAAAGCGTGTGTACGCGCAAACATGTACGAGGCAGATGTAACCGACAGCAACATCCCCAACTCACTTGTTGTTGTCCGGGTGATGCGTTACATCGTGAGTAGATACCCAAGGGGTGTTGAACATCTTGGTTGGGCCAAGCTCATACCAGTGAGCGTTGGTAGTGCCCTTCAGTAGCGTGCCTGTGCTCGCGTCGACGTCAAAGAGAATTGATGAGTGGTCTGTGTCCGCGTCTTGGCGCCCCGCACGAAAAACGCATGAGAGCGAATCGACGCAGCTTGGCCCTGGAATCTTTCCCTGCCGCTTCTCAAGCCACCACCTGTCGCAGTTCGCGAATAACGCAGACAAATTCGACAGGCTTCAGCACATAGTCATCGCTAACCGGCGCCACCTTCTGAACGAAGTCGCCAGTCGTGGCAAAACCCTATCCAAAAATACCTTGTTCTACCACTTCATCGCTTCAACAGCCCAAAAAGGCGGGGCTAATGACAAGCTTGTGGACGCGGGCTATATCCACCCAAGGCTGAGATGCTGTTACCCGCTTTCGACCAAACTAATAAAACACCTCAGCGGCGTCCAGCAAAATCCACCACGCGTCTATTGGAATGGTAGCCTTGCGCACCCTTTCACTTGTTCATGAACTGGGCCAAGGTGATCACCAATCGAAACTGATCTCACCTGGACGCGCTGATGACCCTCATCGTGGATAAAGGGGCCCTATCAGGTAGGAGTGAGGTTACAAACTCATCGTTGTCAAGCCTCTCCTGAATGATCCAGTCCCCTCCTGCTGTGGCGTTCTTGAAGAAGTAAAGACCCATCCCACCCTATGTTTAGAAAGTTCGAAAAAGACGACGGCTTCAGATAGACACCACGAGACCAACATATACAGCACGTACGTCACTCACTGGAATCTTCAATCGGATATGCATGCATACCACGCGCATTTTTCTCACCTCCTCGTTTTTGTCCTTGATCACGACTGCCGGTATGTCGAGAAACGGGGAAATCGGCACCCCCTTGCTCTTGCCATCCCTGAGGAAGGTCCACTGTTCACACAAGAAGCAAGGTCGGTCGGGGGCCACAAAAACAAAACAGCAACGCGTGTTGTCACACCAGATACTTGAAAAAATAGTGTCACACCAGATCGCCATCTGAACGGGAGCGTTGGGTATCAAACAATAGTTGACACAGGTGGTCTGACATCAGACCTCTACCTTGGCCGCACAAGCCCCGAGGGCACTACAGCACCCAACTCACTTCCAAACACGCAAGTACCATCGTCCGTGGACGAGAGCTCTACACTGCGTATGTATGCGTGCAACACAGCACTCAAAGGGCCGTGTCACTCACATAGGACGACGGGCGTAGTTACGCTACGTAGTGATTCACCTTGTCCTCTTGCCGGTAACCTTCACTTCCAGTCACAAGAGCATGGTAGCTGGCTAAGCGGCAGTTCAGACGCCAGAAACTGAACCAGTCTTGAGGGCAAAGCAGCTGTTCGATATAGGCTTGTGCCCACGGCCTGTTTCCGGCGCGACACAACACACAAAGACAAGACATATTTAGACTAGCGGGCGACGCAGCTGCACAGAACACCCAAATCTTGATACTGTAAGGAAGCGGAGAGCAACACACAACATCTTGCCAACCTGCCTTCAGCAGCTTGCGGTACAAGATGCTACCAGCTCGTGTGTGTTGCTGTCGTGCTTGCCGCAAGCGAGGGAACGTAGCCCGCCACACGTTCCCACACCCCAACACACTGAGTGTTTCAGAGCGAAACCTTCAACACAAACACAGCTAGAGCGCCGCACACTAAAAAGTTGAGTGTGAACGTGAATGAAAGGTAACCATTGCCTTGGCCAAAAGGACCATAGCCGGACTATTCTGCCGGGAAAAAAGCGACGCATGACCATGGCGCACAGATCGCTACGAAGCTTCCGAACTACAAGTTTCGAGTTTGATCTCTTCGCGAAAGTATTGCGCACCTGCTTTCATCGTATCGCACCTGCCATGTTTTCGTTGCAGGTTGAGTGCCGCCATGAAGCAGATGGCAGGGTTGACGACCAAGATGAAGAGGTACACCATTGCTTTGAAGGAGCAGTAAAAGCTCAGAGGGATGCCGGTTCCAGGGATTGCCACATTCCTCAAGTTCTTAAACATGTCCTGACCATCACCACCCAAATGATGAGCGCGTTAGCGCAAACTTTGTGCATGTGAGCATATTATTGCGGTACGGACTTACGGATACATATGAATCCCGTGCGAACCCACCTCTTTGAAGGAGGCATTGCGGTAGTGCGGCTTGGACCAGAGGTAGAAGATGAGACCCAAGGAGTAGCATTGGACGCGCGCCTGCAGCGTTTGATGCGGGCAAGTTTAGTCCATTCAAAGAAATGGATAAGGGTAGATCAACATGACGGTGGAAGTGTTTGGTTGTGAGTGAATTTGTCGTGGGGTTGAGGTGTGTGGGATGTGTGTGTGCACTGAGTTGGGGCCCGAACGGGCGCAACAAACGAACCGGCGCAACAAACGGTACAGGCGATACTGCGGATTTCGTCTGTACCGAGAGATATAACGGCGCTGTACGCAGTGGCACTATTCCATCGGCACTACTGAGACACCACGACTTTGGGCGGCCGTTGAAATACAGCAGTCCCCGATTGCTGGTGAGACTTCAACTTGCATTGTCGAACAACTTCTTTCTGGCAAAGCGGTCTCCACGCAACTTAAAACCCCTTGGCTCAGAGGGAGATGTGCAAATCTAGCGCCGACAGCAAGGTATCTCCGTAACTGTGATTTGTTCATGTGTGCCGCCCAGCAGTTGATACACGCCGCAGCGTGTGCAAGTACGCACGCAACTGCTGCAACTTGAACATGAGTGCGACGTTGTTGCTCCTTCCCTCCCACGAAATCTGTCGGTTTAAGTGACACCAATCTCGCGGTGTAAGCAGAGCACGTATTCTCAGTCGACTTACTATGAACAACACACATATGTCATCACAGGTTCCCCACCTGTAACCTGGTGGCGAAGTACGGGCACTCCTTGTAAGTCCCCCCCGTCAGGAAGTATAAAAGACAGCGATAGAATCTCACAGTGTCTGAGATCGCAGTCCAGAAACTCGCACGATCCCAGTCGTAGTTGTCTCCCTCTACCATATTCAACCGAGCAATCTGTGGGCTGTACGCTGTTTGTTCTTATGCACACATGCACACCCGCCGTAATTGCAAACAGCGGTGCCAACAGCGGGCGTGCGGCGGGACTGTACAGATGGATTGTAATACCGAGATACCGACGGGCGGACGGGACTGTCGTATTGTGCCGACTCCGCCTCCGCACTCCGCACTCCGAACGCCTTCGTGCTGCTTGGTGCTTCGTGCCAGGGTGGGTCTCGTCAGAGCTCCAGAGCTCGCCAGGGGAACGAGAGGAGGCAGAGGCGAGTAGGAAGACCTATAGTGTAGGAGAGAGAGAGAGAGAGAGCGAGAGCGCTGCTCGGGCTCTTCGCGCAGTAACACGCAGATCATGAATCAAACTGCGAACGACGGGAGCAGTGCAACGCTGGCACCAACCGTGGAAGTCGACGAGATGGAGCTGGACAAGGTCTCAGGATCTTTGGACTTTTCATTTCTACGCCCTCTCTGCGTGGCTAGGAGGACTTTCAACAGCCGACAGGTGCGCCACGATGCTGTACTTGTAGACAAATGGATACTTCACATCTGTAGCGCGTGGTGGTTTCCTGTAGAAGCTCTTAATGGTCTGATGTGGGACTAGGTTACAGCAGTAGACTAGTAGTGCACCGTACTACAGCAGTATCGTAAACGATGTTTTCCTGTGCTGACCGGGGTCTGCAACCCATAACAATAAACGAAGTCTACAGGAAAGTCCAAGTCAAACCAGTGTTAGTGTTCTTGGGGTCATCCCCGTAGCATGTATTTATCCCGTAGGCTCTCTGGCGGGTCTTGGAACCTGAATTTGCGGTCATTGGCCGTGCGAGAGAGTTCGACACCAACAGCTTTGCTTGTGCGGCGTTTACATACATGTTTCGACGACGTGTTGTGAGTCATACCGACCTTGGGCAATCATGTCATTTGACGTTGGATGTTCCCATTTTTGCTCGGTAAGCAATATTCGAAGTTCTGCTCCCAAGCACGTGAACCCAAGCAAAATGTCGGAGAACATATGCCGTCCTGTATCCCCCGGAAATAACATCAGTAACGTCAGTATGTCCATTGCGCCGGTTTTGGTTCGTGATACTCAGGATGTTGCGCTGGGGCTCCCGACGGCGAACAACTTCCTGAAGGGCGCCTCTTTCTCACCAGATGGAACGTGCTTGCTGACCTCTAGTGACGATACGGTCCTCCGGGTCTTTGAAGTTCCCGGCCATGCGTTGCGAGGGGTGAGGACGTGCTTTGGTTCTTTGGAATGACTTTGCGCGCGCCGGTGAATGATGTGGTGAAGTTTGAGCTACCTCTAGAAATTGCATTTCCACATCGTTGTACAGAGATGTGTCGAGCGAAGTTCACGCAGCAGTCACAGGTTATCCTGTGTGGAACGATTGATGAGTGTTGTGCCGACTTTAGAACAAGAAGAGGGTCTATCGTTCAACTTCTGCTGTTGCTGGTTGAAGGCGTTGACAATATGCGTCCTTTTCCCTCGGTCCGCGACGTACAGGAGAAACGACAAGCCCCCTCTGATACCGTCGATGATGCTGCGTCTTCCGCACATTTTGACATCACGGACGATTGGAGCCCTTGTCTGTACTCCGTCGAGGGGGAAACGGTTTACGACTTCGCATGGTGTGTTGATGATTTGGCTGGATATTATTACCGCAGGCGAAAATGTCGATCGTCACCACTGCTATGAACATGTTAGACCAAGGGAGAGGAAAAAATTGGAGAGAAATCGAGAAGGCTACGGCCAAACTGAAAAGGTTGAAAACGGGGAACGTATTTCTGTAACTAACCTGGTTGCAACCCTCTCTTGGGCTCCTACGAGGCATTGCCCATTTGCCAATTGCTCGCGCATCACACCTTACGGAGCCACGCCGCCTGTCACTGTCATAATGCGTAGGTACCCACACATGTCCTCATCCGAGCCAGCGACAAGCGTCTTCGTAAGCACCAGTCGAGATCACCCACTACACATGTGGGACGCATTCACGGGCAATCTCAGGGCCACATATCGAGCATATGACCACCTAGACGAAGTTGTGGCCGCGAATTCTGTTTGCTTCAATACAGCTGGCGGCAAAATCTTTGCAGGTGCGGGATGGTCGGTTCTGGTTCAATGCAGTGCTGTGGGTAGAGTACCCGTCAAACACTGCCTCGTCTATGGTTGGGATGGGCGCCGTAGCGGTACAAGTCTGTGAGTTACATGAGAGGTCTGTTCGCCTGTGCTACGGTAGATGCCTGTATAAAACCCCGGTGCACGAGTTAAAAGTTTAGTGATTGTTTGTTTTCGTACAAACATGGACCGTACTTGTGGGTGTGACGCATTCAGACGGCATCGCCCGGTTGGCTAGCGAAGGCGTAGGTCGTCAGCACGGGAGTACCCGCAAAACACTGCCTCGTGAATGGATCCTGTGACGAAGGGGTGAGCGCCAGAGCGCTAGAGAGACGACAGGAGACCATCAGCGTCCAGTTTCACCTTTGACAGTAATCTCCTCGACATTCCCATACGCTCCGTCTCTCTCGTAACCCAACGTTGTCAGCATCATCCCGCAGCTGGTAAGCTTGGTAGGAATCATACCTTACTCCGGCTGACTCGCCACCAGCAACCACCGACAAGTATTGTATGCTAATTGATCTCGAAAGGCTGTCCATTGCTGCGGCGCCCCTGTTGCTTCCCCCCACCCTACGAACTCGTTTATCCCCCGTCGTCTGCTGCTGACTGTGTGATTTTGTGAAGGTTACAACAGAATGATCAGAATATTCGATGTGTCTCAGCCTGGGAGGTCATTTGAAGCACGGCCCACGTGTAAAACCCGCAAGAGCAAAACCGGGCAGCGGGGGATCATTTCGGCTTTGGCGTTCTGCCCGGAGAGTTCTGGAGGAGGCTTATTCGCCGCTGGGTCCTACGCGAAGACAATTTGTTTGTACAGCGAGAACAGGCAGGCATACGTTTGGCGTTACCGTTTCGTTTTCGAGAGCTGTTGCCAGTGGTTTCATCTTACTGGAGGTGATGCGATTGATCAGGGTGACGTGATGGGTATGCGCAGTATGGTGCCGCCGCCCATTGACCTGCCTGCCCGCCCGTGCAGCCACTGAAATAACATGGAGGAAATATTATTTGTGTGATGGTACGATTTGAGCTGCTCGTACGCATATTGTAGCTGCCCCCAGTGAAAGGTACCACGGCGTGATCAAAACCAAGCTCCCTCCGTTACGTCCGCCTTTTCCAGTCGTGCACGCGCTGTAGCAGAGTTGGCGACGCCAACAATGGGCGGCGTTACACACCTCAAGTTTGCACCCAACGGCCGGTATCTCTTCTCTGGCTCACGTAAGGACACTGCCATCGTGTGCTGGGACCTTCGACAAACGAAACAAGTGAGTAACCTTCGACGCCACAATTGCATTCCCACCTGAGACATTCCGCAAGGCTATGTTTGCGAAACAAAGGCCCGTGACATTTTTTCTGGAAGCGTCTGCGAAAGTCCCCTCATCTTCTAATAATCGATTTGTCCCTAAAGACCTGGAGATGAATCGACCACCAGACAAATCACATCTTGTCGTAAGCTTTCCTCTCAGTCCAGGTATGGTTTGAAGTGGGTAGAAAACGTGGTAGGCCTCCGGCCAGGGCTGAAAAACACGGGAGGCCTTGACTGGGCGCCTTCATCGTCCCGTGTTACCTCTTTCTTCCTGCTCACGCTCGTTCACCTTCAGAGTTGAACTCAACCATGGTGTGTTTGTGCCGCAAAACACTGAGGGCTTTCTTGCTACGAATTTCAGCAAAGACTAAAGAGCAAATGCCCTTGCCGGTGGATAAATCACAACGGAAGGCATAATTTGACTGGACTATCCATCCAATGCATTTAGCGTACTTTGGTTTAACCCGCTCTTGTGTTGGAAAAATGCGGTGAAACCCAACGCTCCCTCGCCATGTTGTCCATGCTGTGCATCCCACCCGCAGGCAATTTACACCCTCCCACGTCAAGTGGACACGAACCAGCGAATTGGGTTTGACGTCGATCCAAGCGGGCGGTACTTGGCAACTGGTTCTACAGAGCGACGGGCCCTCGTCTACGACACTGAAAGCCAATCACTTGTCGGTTCGCTCGAAAATCAGACTGACGCAGTGGGGAGCGTCTGCTTTCATCCCCACGCACCCTTGTTGGGTGTTTGCACTGGACAGAGGCACTTTGAACTCGACACTGATTCTGATTCAGACAGCGGTGTCAGCATTGAGGGTGAACCACAACCAGGCGACATGCGTGGGGGCACCCCAAGTACCGAGTGGAAAAACGGCGTGACCCTTCATGGTGTTGGGACACTCTGTCCAGACACATAGAACTAGATGAGCATTCTCCCGTGTTAAACAACACCGTTATCGTGCACCAGCCGCTCACAACAAAACAACCACACGTCATACCTACAGCAACTCACGGGTACACCACGACGGTACTTGTTGGCCTACGGTACCGTTAACGCGTGTATCTCCGTCGCTCGAAATGTCTTGCGCGCCCTGCGGTGCCCATCTACTGAGGAGCATCGATCCGATCCTACATAGAATAACCTCCCTCTCGAGGTCAGCCACCGATCCTATCAGACATCACCCGTACTTGAAGCCAAGTACTTTGACGTGACCAGACTATTCGCTTGGCTGACTCTTTTTTAAGTCGGGGAGTTCACGAGGCTACCGGCGTTCATCATGATATTCGGCGTTCACGCGTTTTTCACCACGCACCCAGACTCGAAGCTGCATCGCATTCACCATTCCGCCGAGCGATTCCCGAACAAGTCCTATCCTAGTTAAGTTATCCTCTGAAGAGATGGGTCGCGTGAGCCCGGGGGGAATTTAGAGAGAAGAGGGGCAGAAAAAGGGCAAAGCCGAGAGACGAGCAGAGGCACAGACACCAAAAGAAGACGACGGTGGACGGGTTATGGGTCGGTTCACAGAGAGAGGGAAGGTGATCAATTTCGAAACTTGGAGGAATCTTTATCGCAACTAGAGAGGACGTGAGCGTTTCGCTCTACACACATGCGCCCGACACACTTACGCCATCAAGATGTTGTTGATTGGGATGTGGACGAGCTTGACGAAGAATCCAATGAAACCCATGACCAGGAACCCGACCGTGGTGGCCTTGGCCACTTGCATGAACTCTGCGCGGACATTGTCATACAAAGGAAACGGGTCATTTACGAGGTGAAGTGACAGTTATTCGAATGTGCAAAGGAAAGGCGGTCACCATCTACATATCACGCGCGCTTCGGTGGTACTCGAGCGAAGTCGCAATGTTTTCGAAGGCTTCTGCTTCGGCACCCTTTCCAGGAATCATTCACTTCGCCCGAGCGCTGTGCGATCTCGCAATATGCCTACGGCCTGTGACTGTACAGAGGAATGCTCACCGCCCTATTATGGTGCCACGCTGCTATCCATGGTACAGGTTAGTCACTGCTTTCTCCCTCAGAATTGCCTTTCAAATCAAGCCAATACGCAACACAGGCCAGCAGCGTAGGGGGGTTGCAACGTTGCTACATGAACCCCCGAAAGTACCACATTCAATCCTGTCGCCCGAACGTTTCCCGACCTCCCCTGCTCTGGGCTGACAGCGTTGTAGCTATTGCAAATTTTCCCCCGTTGCGTTTTTGATCGCAGTCTAGAGTCACTAATCGTCTAAGTCGTATCTTTTACAGAGGGGCACGTCAGAATCCATGGAGCATCTGTGGTCATGAACTTCTTGATGCCATACGTGACTGCACTACGGCAGCTTTTCGGGCCAATCTGTTCGCCCAGTACCGAGTGCCGACGTGAGGTGACATGTGTTTTCCAACGCTTTTCGCAAGGCATCCCAGCTCTCTCAGGGACGGTTATCGATATTCCACCACACACCCGGATTCCAAATCGGGCAATCTACCACAACGGGCCTTAAAGGTGGTCATGCCACGTTGTTCCTCTGGTCAGTGTAGAACCACAAGTTTGGCTTGCAGAAATTCAGCGGTTTGGTATGCCCCAACTCAAGCTCTGGCACTGGCGTACCACACTACACCCCCAGATGACAGGGGCGATCTTTTTCGATCTTTGTGTGGATGAAGAAATATCTGGGTTCCCACCTAAGCGGTACTCAACGTCTACCGCCTCGATGTACCGTAGGTGACCAACATGCCACACCCCCTGCGAAAACGAACAGAAAAATACCCTTGTGCAAATTGTTATATGAGTCCCGAAAAAAGAACCAATATAGGAGTACTACTGTACTACACGATCACATAGCATACCACACCCCTACGCTGAGCCGTGTACTATCCACGGCGCCCCCCGTATCGAACCATGTGAGCAGCGTTACAAACGTGCGAACC
>FN649731.1:2467015-2496670 GCA_000310025.1 Ectocarpus siliculosus | reverse complement strand
TCACATTGAAAACCGTTCCGGTCTCCGCTCAGTACCTTCTAATGTCCGTACTGGTACAACTGACGCCGATGCCTTCCGTGCTCACAAGCCATGAAGATCAATAAATACCGCCGTGGATGGAGTACAACCCCAACTGAGAGCATACGGCTTAGACGGTCGTGGGTCAGACAGACTCCTATGGTGCCTCCACTCTACACGCTCAATCACGGCATTCCTTTCTGGACAAGAGCAGTACCTGCTGAGACTCCCTCACCAGCCATGCATCACACCACACATACTGCTGAGACCCGCACCACCGCCTTAACCGAAAAGCAAGTCGCACCCCGTTCTTAGTCGTGTGAGTGAACTATGGCTGAGGTTATCACACCGTGATACGTATCGTACCTGCCGGATGGGGGGCCTGTGAGTGTACTTCATCACACATAATAGCCACATCACACCGCACCCCCTACAGAATACCACACACCGCACCCTTTGTGATTGACTCTTTAGTCTAAATCTCACGATGGTATCACACCGAGAAGTGGTATCTTATGTCACCTACTGATGTGGCCAGCGGAGCGGAAGTCTGCACGTCGCCAATACGAATCGTCGATTTGTCTTGACATAAAATAATGGCATCTGCTTTTCACCGTTACATTACGCGGAGAAAATAATGTCTCACGTACCGGACGCCGTTCAATACGACACGAACACCATCATTGGGGCACTGGCCCTATGGAGGTAGTCTACTGCTGTCTCAGTGATCGTCCGATGATGGTTGGTCACCTGTGCTTTGTTCACAACACAGGAGCGACGAGGCCCGCACACCGCACACACACTGGGTGTCTCTTTTCTCTTTTCGGAGCCTAACGACCCAACCCCCCCCTACCCAGTCACTCGCATGGACTCCATTGGTGGCACTGGACGGGGGAACCGATGCCGGGCGGTGTCGATGGGCTATGAACAGGCCTTCGGTGCAACTACAACAAACGTCCAAACGCTCCCGTACCACACCTCAGACGACGAAACAGAACGAAAGTTCGACTAACCTTTTCGGTCGGGTTTTGTGCACTTTTTGATGAGGTGCATCGAGTCCTTGGAGAACTTTTGTAGGGGTTGAATCAAAAGTTCATTGACGTCTGACATGGTGACTCCGTTTTGCGCTACGCGGCGTTGAAGAAGGGCGTCGATGGATCAGGGATGGTAGCACAGACCAGCCACAGCCGAGCAGTGGGTTGGGGGTGCCGTGCGCGTCTTTTTATCATACTCCCCCGGGGGGAAACTGGAGCATCCTGCGAATCCCCGGCGGCATGATCACAGGGTGACCGCAGTGCACAGCAGTAGGCGGCCGTCCTATCTCAACGCTGCAATGATAACGCCGTGCGCACGAGTGATGGCGGTGGCCACTTTCGCAACGACGCGATGCGGTTCCTTCCTCTATGGTGGCGCACGATTCGCTCGAACGGGTGCCAAGCAGTTTGCCGCGCTGCATTCAAGCGCGCAAGTTGAACAGACGACGAAAGATCATGAGTCACTCTCCCGGAGTAACGCTGACGATGCCTCTCTGGACAGCGTGCTGATCTCGACGAACCCAGATCTTGTGGTGGACCATATGAAAGCTAGGCGGATGGGTGAAGATAGCGTGGAAGCTGTACATAGGATAGGAGGTGCGTCCCACAATGCTGCACTGCTGATGTGGCAAAATATATCTACGGCTGTGCTCTACTTCTATAGATACCCACATTTACACCCGAGAACAGTCTGCACTCACCGTATGTAACTGCTACAGCACTAGCTAACTCTAACCCTCCAGCTCGCTCGGGGTTTGTTCGCGAGCAAAATACGCTACTTTGTAAACGTTGAGACCAGGCATGCGTCTCTCCTAACGCCGTTGAAATACGTTCTCTCCGCGCAGACCTCATGGACAATCGACGCGAGCTCATCATGACCAAGGAGGATGCTCTCAAACAGCGGAACGCAATGTCAGCTCAGGCGAGTTGAGACGATGAGCCGTGCCTACTGTACACCAGTCTCAGTCTACTCGGCTGCAACATGACGAAAGTGTCGCGATTTGCTGTTACCACCATGAAATCACAAATGCGACCTCCGATCTCCGACCAGCTTGGTACTTGGTACTGCTGTACGTCGCAGTACGTACTCCCGGTTGCAACAGCCGCTGGTTTGGGTGTGACTACACGTAGTAGCCCGACCACGAGCCCATCAGCAGACGAGCAGATGAAAAGGCTTCAACACATCCCTTTCGACTGGGGTTATACCTCAAACGGGTTTCTTTGAGAACAGGTCTACTTTCCAAAATTGTATCGCAGCTTGCCTCGGGCAACCGCGCTGGTCCTCTACGAGTTTTTTTTTTGAAGGTGTTAAGTGTAAACTGCTGTAGACGAATTCGGACTCGAAAATTCTCTCATGGAACCAGATTTTGAGTTTGGCCATCCTGAGGATCGTTCCTGACAGTCTCGCCACAGAACCCATAACTAGAAAAAAAACAGAACAAAAAACAAGAGCTGGTCTCGAAGCATGTATGTATGTAGGTTGGACAGCGGGACTCTCAACTTCATGGGAGGTAGGCAACTATACGCGCAAACATGTCGAGATCGGAGGTAAACTGCTGTACAATGGATTGATGTGTTCCGAGGAGAATCAACGAGGTCTATTTACACTCTGTTAGTGACTCTTTAGGACTAACCGATGTTGCACTTTGCAAGGCTAGGTTCCTCACGCGAGCAAGGCTAGGTTCCTCACCCCACATCTACCCTAGCCCTAACCCTAACCCTCACCCACGGCCAAAGCACGGCCTAGCGGCCGCGAACTGGTCGAGAACGCGGCTGCGCCGCGTTCTCGGAATGCGGAACGGCGAGAGGGTGCTGGAGAGGGTCAAGGCTAGGAACCAACGCCGGACCAATCAGAGGGCGTAAAAGCCGTTAGATAGGAAGAGTCACTAACAGACTGCAAAAACTGCTGGAATCAACAAACATTCTATGCGCGCACACGTTAAAAACAGAATAACGAAATGCAACTGGAACTAACGAACTCCGCGAAATACGCAGTCTCTACGGGGCAGGTGGCATATGTGTGCCCCGACCCTGTCGTTGGAAAAATAATCCCGGGCAGGGAGGCCACGAACGCACGCGCAAATTGGTCGAGATCGGAGTTGTTGTACTGTGGATGCATGGATGGATGTGTTCCGACGAGGAAAATTGAGAGTCATCAATCATCAAGTTGTACGGTTGTCAACTTGTTGATGTGCGTGCGAAATAAAATGCGGTGGAACATACTTCCTCGTCGGAGGTTTCAGGGTGCAGAGGTGGGGCCCGAACCTGTCGTTGGCGGGAAAACACACACACACGCACAGCTATTCCAGCATCGAAGGACTTGTCAATCCAACGGCAAATTGGTCGGGGTTTCAAATTAGTGGAGGATTAACTACAATGGATTGATGTGTTCCGACAAGAACGAAGTCATCAACAACAATACAGGGGTGCATGGTATGCGCCCGCCATTAAACAGAATAATAGTAACTGTCGAAATGCGGCGGAACATCCTGCGCGGGTAAGGTGGCAGCGCTGTCTCCGTGGGGCAGGTGACAGATGTGTACCCCGACCCTGTCGTTGGAAGGGTATTCCCGGGTAGGGAGGCCACTATTCGTACGCTCAAATTGGGCCAGTTCGGACGTATTGTACACAATGGATGGATGCATGGATGGATGTGTTCCGACGAGGAAAATTGAGAGTCATCAATCATCAAGTTGTCCAGTTGTTGATGTTCGTGCGAAAAAAATGCGGTGAACTTACTTCCTCGTCGAGAGTTTGCAGCGATGTGACCCGAACCTCTCGTTGGCAGGCAAGACTGGCAGACACACAGCTATTCCAGCGTCGAAGGACTTGTCAATCCAGCTGTAGATTGGACGGGGCTTCAATTTGGTGGCGGATAGGCACCGTTTAGGCACGAATTCATCGAGATCGGAGCAATTTGGTGCCGGGAGCACCTGCTGCATGCACGTGTTTTCGTGCTTGAAGAGGCCGGTCACCGACACAGTCAAACGTTCACGCAGGAGGAACCAATCAAGCTGAAACTTGCCGAGGGCGTCTAAAGTAGTGCAGGACGACCGATGAGGCTGCTTTCTCGCCTCGGGCGTTCGGGTCAAAAACGTGCGTGGTTCGGAGCTTCGGAGTGAACGGCGACAGACAGACACTTTTTTTATTCCGTTCTGTGAAGCCTGTAGAGACCGTAACGTCTCGTAGAGGAAAAATACGAATCTAGTGTTAATTGTTTATGATCAAGAGCTCGGGTACACAACAGCAGTGGCTGAAGTGGTGCAGTTGGTACCCTCGTAATTCATTTGGCTCAAGTCTGTGTGTGGGTTCGAATCTCTCCGGGGTGAACGTCGTGAGTACAAACAACACAACAATCCTCAAGCAAACGTGGAGACCCAGAACGTCTTCTGTGTTTTCCTTCCTCGTGTGCGACCTGGGCTGGTTCATCAAGCACTTGCCGAAAGGTATGGACTGGCGCCCAGACTAGATGGGGACAATACACAAAAATTGGTGCCACTAATTGTTATAACACCTAACGGCAATCCCTACTACTCTCGTCACAACCATCTTGTAAATGTCCGTGAATTTCGTCTCCCCTGTGTCGTCTCTGTTGCTGGTTTGGCTTACAGATCGGCAAGCTGATGAAGGCAGGACAGGCCAAAGAGGCCGAGGAAAAGAAGAACGAAGTACAGAGTATCAACAAGATCGCTGGCTCTGCCGAAGAAGATTTGAACGAGGTGGACTAAAACGTTTGGCTTCGATGCGAAAGCATGGGCGCATTTATACCACCGAGCGTGTCACACCAAAGCTATTCAAACTGTGTGCCCTGGTGGGACGAATCTGTGATAGTATGTGCCTCGCTCCCATCTGGATCACATTTTGCGGATTTGCCCAACATTCCATGCCATCAATGAATCCCTTCGTAGTGGCCGGTGATCCTTCAACTGGTGCATTTAATTCGCCATTCTAGGCTTGATTCAAGTTTTTTTTTCCTGACCCCTTCCGATTCTGGACCAGCACTGTGCGCACTGTTCGTTATATCGTCGGTGGGGTTTGGTTTGCCTCGTGTCCAGGTGGACAGCGAGTTGAACACGTTATTGATGCGCCTGCCAAACCTGCTGGACTCACGGGTGCCAGACGGTGACGGGGAGGAGGAGAACGTTGTTGTGGCTGAATGGGGGCAGGAATACATCAAGAACGGGGAGGTAAGTGCGTTACAGTTGTGTCTCTCTTTGCGAATCACACATCACACATACATGGGTGTCGAGCAGTCTCTATGTTGAGGTTTGCACACTGCTGCTGTACCGGGAACGCCATGGGCTCGGCTGCTCATTATACCTCGTACATCGGGCAAGACACTGGCAGATTAGCCACAAACCACACACCGACTACTGGCAAAGCGGTAGCTCAACTCAATAATTATAGACCTATAGACTGTTTTCCTAAGGGCTGAGAGCTCACGGCATTGCAGGAACGGCAATCCTGATGCTCTCGTGAGCCTGGAGCCCTTTTTTTGCGGTTTCTCCACCGTAGACCTCGCCTCGCAGCGAGACTTGCATCTACGGATAGTCCTGTGTCGCGAGAGCCCTCCCGCCGTGCCGCGCGCTCCCGAGACGAACTGTAGCGACGGCAGAAAGTCGGGTCTCCGAGATCTACGAGGACTCCACCTATCACGGCCCAGTTTATTGACAGAGTAGGCCATTCACAGATGCGGCAAGCCGCTGACGTGGTGCACCTCACCCTCGCAATACGCGACAACCAAGCAGCCACGTCTCCGCATAACATGTAGCACAAAGCACCCTCCTGGTGTAGTGCGTCTCCCTTTCGATCCCGACCAAAAGCGGGGCGGGGGTTGCTGCCGGTGTCGTGCGCACAGCAATCTTCAAACTACACTTCAAGTAGAGCTTGTCACGGCTTGGTCGAAAATGGTGGCCTCCATTTTGGAATATCATTTCTCGGAACATTTCTTGGGCAGGTGCAGCCTGTGCACGGCGGCAGTGCACAGCAGCCTAACTTTTACCGCCAACTCGGGTACTTCGATTCTGCAAAAATAAAAAATCCCTTTTGCCAATGTTTTTTGCTGCACACGATGCGTAAGTCCCGCTTTTCCGGGCAGCAAGAGCCTCATCGTCTTTTCCCGTGTTTTCCAATCAGCGTCTTTGCCCCCCTCAACTTCGGTGTTTCAGGGCGTCTATTTGGGTGACAAAAAAAAGGGTTGAAACGCGAACTTTTTGAACCTCACTCTGTCATTTGCCAAGTTCTTGGGTGGAGGGATTAACTCGTCTGAAACCGACGTTGGCTGCTCAGGAATATCTTTGGCACGACGAAGTGGCGATAAAATTAGGAGGGTGGGATCCTGAGGGAGCGGCGAGGATATCTGGTGCGAGGTTTTCTGTTTTGAAAGGCCCGCTCGCGCGTTTGGAGCGTGCTCTGGGTCAGTGGCTGCTTGATGTTCACACGTGAGTTTGGTTGTGAGTTTGTTGGTTGTAGTACGGTGCCAATTGGGGTTAAGTTTACCGGTAGGTTGGGGTAGGGCGGTTTTCGAGATTCGGGAATGCGAGTGATGATAGAGAAGAGCCGTTGGGTCTCTTTGCCACCTGCCCTACACGAGTGTACATGTATGTCTTGTGCCACCGGCTGTTTTTGTTTACGACAGGACGGAGCATGGATACACAGAGGTGTCTCTCCCGCTACTGGTGACACGGAGCTCATTGGAAGGAACGGGACAGCTGCCAAAGTTTGAAGAAGATCTCTTCAAAACCAACCATCTGGTGGCGAATGAGGATAGCTTCTTGATTCCAACCGGCGAAGTTCCTTTGACCAATCTTCTCCGAGGCCAGCTTCTCGACAAAGCTCAGGTTCGAACAATGCTCTTCATCAAAAGCACATGAACCCAGTAATCATGTGGCAGACTGGATGTTGATTCGCCTTCGTATCGCTTGCCTCACTTGGGTGCGATCGCCCTCTAGATGAAACACTGTTTTTCCTCCAGGAAGACTGCATCGTGTGTTTCGCCTTCCGGGCATCATTCTTTAAATACCAAGGAGCATTGTCCTTCGCTGAAGTGTGACGTTCACGGTTGATTAGTTCTGACCAGGCGGTTGCTGCAAAATATCCACCCACGTGGCTTTTTTTGTAGCGCAATTACTGATGAACTGCAATCGCTCTGCAAGGCAAAACATTGCGTTTTTACAGAGGTAAAATGTTTTTCCATTGACGATTGGTAATTGTAATTGTGTGGTACCCTCCGTTGTCTTTGCCGTACCTTATGTGCAGCTGCCGATGTCTTTGGTGGCTCTTACACCTTGCTTTCGAGCGGAGGCGGGATCAGCAGGACGGGATACCCGCGGGCTACTTCGCCAGCATCAGTTTTTGAAGGTAATTCCAAATATTGATGACCCGACTACACAAATGAACGTATCAAAACAACATGAGCTAAGGCGGCCCGTCCTCGTCGTACCCTTCGGCCGTTGCTAATGGCGCACGTTCAAGGTGGAGTTGGTGAAGTTCACAACGCCTGAAGATAGTCGCAACGAGCACGAGGCACTGACGCAGCACGCAGAGGCCGTTTTGAAGGTGAGTGCGCTGGGCTGCGATTATCAAGCCCCTCTCTATAATGTAGGTTGTATGTGTTCAGAGTAAAAAACAACGAATGAACTCAAGCGTTTTTTTTCCCCGTGCCATCTGCTCTCGCCTCGCCTCACACACGCTGCGGCCACGCCCTCGCGGCGGTATCTCGGTCACGGGCACCTTTTTATCTCTTTGGCCCTGAAAAAAAGAACTTATTGAGCACTGGTCACTGCCTTGTCACTGTAGGGTATATTTACTGACGGCGGACGCAGCCAGTACAGCCTACATGGGTAATTAAAAGTACGTGACACACGTGTCTGTTGTAACCGTGGTGGTCCTCCCTACGTTTCATTGTGGTCGTTGCGCCAGGTAGTTGGAGCGCGTGTGGAGGTGACAAGGCCATATTTCGCCCGGATTAGCAAGTTTGATCTTTCTTTTTCTCCTACTCTTCCACCTCTTTCTTCTTGATCCAAACGTACAGGTCTCACGAAAAACACCCCGTGCTTGCAGGGCTGTCAAAGTAAAGAGCTCTGAGAACCAGAGCGACTAGGCCTAGCCACGCATGTGCTCAGAATCATGTGGCAGTTTGTGGTCGGGTGAAAAATGGTACAAGTGAAAAGGTGACCAATAAAAATGGAGAACCTCTTTTGGTCGATGTTCAAAGGCAGCCGCCCCAACTCTCTCACGCACGATTTAAGTCCAGCTGAATGAGTCCGAAAACACCAGTGAGAAGATACTGCCGCTCATCTACTTCGAACAAGTGTGAACGGGAAGGACATGTTTGCCACGCTTGCCAACAAGTCCCACCCGCGCCTCTGAGCGAACATCGATTCGGTGGTTGTGAACCTCGTAAAAGTTGTTTTAATCGGAAAATCCAGTTTCAGCAATACCCGTAGAGCGCTTTGATGACACACCCGGACGTTGTTCTGTACCTGGGCATCGAATTAACGCACGTGGACGTTACTCTGTACCTGGGCATCGAATCGGCACAGAAGAGTTATTCAGGGATGGCAGACAGAAGACCGATCGGAAGGCATCGCGAAAAATAGAAATCGTTGATTCTCGCTCACGGCGGCAGTAGAGGCTGCTCAAACATTCATTTCACCCGTCTACCTACGCACGCCTCCTTTGAAATCAAGATAAAAATTCACGCTGTGCCAAATTCAAGTCAAAGAGCCGTAACGGCAGGCGCTTCAAACAAGGTCGGTGTTGCTGTGAATCTGATCTCCTGTACTATTATCACTGGAAGGCACCCTATGGCAGCGGGGTGTGTGTATTGGCGCACTCAAATCTGTTCTGTGGTGGTGATATCGAGCGTCGTGCATGTAGTAGTGGCCTGCAATCTCCGTAAATCTCCACAAATTAGACTGACACCCAGTGGCTTGTACATCTTGGGCTCGCCCGCCACTGAGCCCAATCTCCTGAACTGCGGGTTTACAGCGTAGCTGATGCTACTAGCTTCTGCTGACGACCCACAGTTCAGTGGTTTACGGTCCGTGGCGATGAGCACGGCTGTGACAAATGTTGGATTCGCCTTGGTTCCGGGCGGATTTCGGACAGTCCTCAGAGGCTGCTGCGACCTTCGATTATTCAGCTCGAGTAGCAAACCTGAACGTGCCAGCACGCACGACGCCTCTTCATGGTGTCTTCTACTGATTACAGTAGAAGCAACAGATCCCTCCGGCGGTTGCTCTCTTGCTTCATATTGGATTACAGTTATGAAAATGAGCTATAATAGCGTCATCATCACTTGTCTTCCCCTCTGAAAAAAATACTTGTTGATTACAACCTACCTCCATGGCACCCCGGTACGTTCTCACAGCGCTTTGCGGTATCCCACGCACGCAAGCGCTCGTTACCGATGCCCATTGAGAGGTGCTCCTGTTGAATGAGGGCGCGGCGCACCCGCTCTGTTGTATGTAACCTAACCGTTGGAAGAGCTGGAAGAAGTTGCAAATGTTGCGTAGCGGCATTTCAACCCGGCACAACTATCCGTCTACTTGTGACTTGTGGAGTATTGATGATCGCTGACCCAAATTTCTTTCGCATACGCGAATTTATTCCAGGCGCTCAAGCTACCTTTTCGAAGAGTATCGTTGTGCAGCGGTGACATCGGGTTCGGTGCACGTCTGTGTTACGACTTGGAAGTTTGGATGCCCGGACAAGGCGCCTTCAGGGAAATCTCGTCGTGCAGTAATTGCCAAGACTTCCAGGCGCGTCGCATGAATCTACGCTACCGAGAACCGACGCCAGAAGGTACGCGCGAGAAAGGCACCCGAGTGGTTGTTCGGTCTTCTTTGGACGCTACAATCTGCTGTGACAGGCCGTGTGCGCCGCAGCAGGCTCTTGTGCATTACATTATCTGTGAGGTAAATACTAGGGTAGTTTTTGCGTCGGGTTCACGATGCTGCCAGGTGCATCAAACTAATCACGAGAGAAAGCAACGTGAACCGAGCATGCTGTACTTGAATTTAGCTCGTTTCAACATCGCCCCTCTATCTCGTGCCCGGTGATGCCGCACTCGCCTTACGTTACACCTTGCCAGCCAAGAAAAAGAAGTCACGCAACTTGCCGTGCCACACCATCAACGGATCAGGAGTTGCTGTTGGCCGTGCGCTTGTGGCCGTGCTGGAGAACTACTACAACCCAATCGATGGGTCTGTCAGTATTCCGGATGTTCTTCGGCCTTACATGGGAGGCGCTGAAAAACTGGAATCTGTGCCTCAATAAAACGGGCAAAACCACATTACGGCTGCTCGATCGCATGTGCTGTTGTACCATGTTTTAGCGGTTTTTTTTTGTAACCCCAAGCGGATAAGTGGACAGACTTGTTTGGGTCCAAAGATTGGACTTCGCATTAAACGCTCACAGGACATGTAGAGACATGGCGGCCCGCGATGCAATGCTAAAAGCAACTGGTTACAACAACTCGACATTGACGCCAAGAGAATAAAATATGCGTGCATTATTGCGTGCAGGCGCGCTTGCATATACCCCCCACGATGGGATGTATGCGCTACGCTCTCAAAATGTCTTCGGCGTATCGTTGGATGGGCGGTCCCTGGTCCTCCCACTCAAAGCCATTCTCCTTCTCCCATGCTTCCTGGAAAATCTTGACGATTTCGCTCTTGGCGTCCTCCACCGACGAAACCTGTTCCCATATTTATAGTCACGATCCAGATGAGCATGTTGCGGTCCAACACGCCAAGATTCGTGTCAGTGACGTCAATCTCCCTGGTCTGTTGTAATATCAAAGACACCTGTGCGAGTTCCACGAGTCACCAATTGCAAGCCCTCCCGCCAGAACCCAAGAGGCCAATGATAAAAAGAGCGGAGGGCACCCGAAGGGGCAACTCAAGCCCAGCCAGAGCCAGGATATCCCGGACTTAAAAATCGTAAATCGATTTAAAAAAAAGTGAGGATAGTCCAGCAATCAATAGTTTCAACCAGTGTAAGTATTTGAACTCCCCACATCCTCCTGTGCTCTTATTAATCGAACGCACATAAACGACCTGGTACACGTACGAGGACCCGCAGGGTAACAAAAATAACCGCCCTGTAAAAACAGCCCCTACGTACACCACGACCCAACCCATGTGTCTGTCCGGACAAGGTTTTTTACCCATCGGAAATGCAACTTCGACATTCGACTCTTTGGCTTAGGCCTAAAAATTGACCAATATACAGTTGGAAATATGGATATCATTGAAAACATTTTCCAGATCCCATTCCTGACTGGACATCTTGGAAATAATTTCACGCGAGAGTTGTTGTGCGGTGTTGGAAAAGTTTAACTGGGGGCTCCGCAAAAACATCTCGCAACAAGACGGTGACTGCCAAACTTCAATCGCTAGAGCAAAGGGCAAATAACATAGATACCATACACACAGTTCAGCGGGCTTTCGTCACTGGTGGAAGATTTGGGATGTCGTCATATTCAAACCAGCGACAAGGCAAGCAGCCGCCAGCAGCAGCGATAGGTCTTTTTCCGAACTGTACTCGACCCTCGGCAATTTACAATATCAGCCCCCCAAGCGCCTTGCCCTCTCTATTAGTCTCTAATAGCCGCCACACAAAAAATCACCTTGAACACAGCTACGGGCGGCTGGCTTTGTCATACATACGCATAGATGTAGATTCGTTCAGTTGAAGACAAGGTGGTTATAATTCAAACCGGTGACAAGGCAAAAATGTTGTACCCAGAGGTGGAATGTGTTTTTTTGCCAACAGCAGTCGACCCAACGACAAATCCAATGCTCAACTTCCCAGCGCCTCGCGGTCTCTTAATAACCACCCCACAACAAGCACCATACGAAAAGCTGCGCGGGGAGGCTTTATTGTGCTGTTGCTTCAGCCAGTCGGGAGGGATCCCCGATAAACCAAACCGGTGTAGCAAGCGAAACAAACAGAAAATATACTTCTCAAACAGTAATTTTTTTTGGTCGATAGGCTAAAATCAAATCGACTACAGCATTAGAAGCCGTAAGAAGAAGCAATCTGTTGGTTTTGTCGGAGCCGGGAACGCCACATTTCCAAGCTCCAATTCCGACTGGGTAAAAACGGCCTAGGTTGATTTCCCATATCTAACGTGGATCCATCGCAGTGGCATATCAAGTCTATGATTTTCCGCTCACGCCTCTCTTGGGTTAGGATAGGATTGTGATAATGGAATTCGTTTCTTTGCCTTCAAGAGTAGGAGAAGAACAGGTACTGGATAGAGGTCACGAAGGTTTAGATTGTCAAGACGGCAACAGCAGCAGCAGCAGCAGCAGCGACAAGACGTCGACCACGACCCGATGAAATGAGAGGAAATTACGAAATTGCAAGAAGACACAATACAGTGCACAGCAGCAAAGCTTGCAAGTAACAAAGCAGTGAGCACGTGGCCACAGCGATCGAGAAAATAAAAAGCACTTGACAACGAAAAGAGCACGACAAACAACAAAGACGCGGGTTGCTCACCGGTTGCCGGAAACCGATCCTGAACTCATCCGTCAAGTCCCTGGCTTTGACTCTCAAGTCTAACCCGAGACGGTCCACGGTCGTGACTGCTACCGTGTCCGGGGTGGCTTTGTTGAGAAAGTGCTTGCAGACAGTCTGAAGGTCCTCTTGCCTATATTTCAAAGAATACGGACGCAACGCATGCAATGTTTTGTATCTTGACCACAGGTAAGCAGCAACTGCATGCAGTGCTAAGCATTTGGTGGCGCGAGGGATTCACAAAACCTTTGAAATACTTGGCAAAGGAATTCTCATTCCGTTACACAAGACGACGCGGACGCCACAGTTTTGGTGTCAATTTGGGCCTTTAAACTCGTGCTCACCAGGTTTGGTCACTCCAATGAAATACACCCCCGGCGTGGTTTCACTCACTTGCCGTTGTTGATCTTGGACACAATTGACGAGGCCTCGTCTGCCAAAATGTCTGGTTCCGCCGTCTGCCAAGGAGCAAGCAACAAACGAACATTCTCTTTCAAAGAACGCTTTCACAGCCCAACCTCTGCATGTGTGCATGCTCTCGGTTGAAGTTCAACTACAACGGCCGCGATGCGCGAACCGGCAAATAGTGTTGTGTGATGGCATGCAATCCAACAGAGCAGGAACAATTTTCACTCCACGCGCGCCATCACGTCAAACGAAAACGCAACGCTGAAAGAAACCAGTGTGGACTGCTCACCAATCGGGTTTTTATCGACGTAGCCCACAGCAAACTGCTCAACTCACCTCGTACTCGCTGACAGGCAGCCACTTGGACAACACTCCGAACCCGCCCACGTAGTACACTTTATCCGGCTTGAGCTTCAACGTGGTGCAAATGTGTGATGAAAATGAGACGACGGTGAGACAGTGACCCACAGCAGTAGCCCCAAAAACGTCGTCCCAAAATAGCAACAAGGGGTCGCAAATACATGCCAAATGAGTTCCGAGTGCTGTCTTGGCAGTACAGCAGCAAGCACAACAAGTTCACATATACCCTCCTTGAGAGGACTAGAATGGTCTGAAGCGGTGATTAGGGCTCAAATCCACTGGCGAGCAGGGTACAATTGATCCCACTGCGTCAAAACATGTACAGAACCTCGACGTGATATCCATGCCCCCACGTACTGCTGCCGCTGCCCAGGCACATACCTTGTAAAACTTGAATCTCGGTGACTGCGTCAGCTGGTCAGCGTAAGTGTGCACCAGGGAGAATGAAGCCCTGGGAAAATGGGCCACGTATGGGGCCAAAAATATGAGGAGCATACAGTATACCAGGAAGACATGGGAACAAGAGCCCACAAGTCGAGAACGTGGCAGACTTGATTTTTTTGGTGATAGGCCATTCGCCAGCCCCCTCGGTAATTGCTAATAGGTATCATACCACATATTATGGCACGTGTGATTCGTGCAAGCTCTCACTTGAGTTGGATAAGCTCGTCGTCATCGTCCACGTCCACGATAGCACCAACAAGGGTCACTCGCGCCAGGGCTGCTTGCTGCCAACGTGTTGGGCAAACGAACAAGGTTGCGCAGAGAGAACAGCGATTCATACTCGCAGTGTAAGCGCCAGAAGGAAGCGCGTGCTCTACCGACGGTACGTGTGTGTTGCAGTTGCGCACCAGGGCCTACACAAACCATAAACAAGTGCACGCTGCGACCCCAGTGTAGCTAGTGGTTTGTCTGCACTGTGCACCTCTACACCAAAAGGATATGGCGTTAGCGATTTTATTGATCAGATCGGACGCATGGAACACATGTCACGCCACCCAGCAAGCGGCGACCGACCAGCTCAACAAAACCTCGGGCTCACCGGTTGACCATTGGCTTCGCGAGGAGTTTGGCATAGCAGCGATACTCTGTTACTGGCTTTGATGTTTTGGGTGTGGAGTGATGCTTCCGCGAGAAGGAAAATTGGCCAGCCCTGCCGACACACGGTGATGTTGCACGAAGGAAGAGAGAAGGTCCAAGCACATTTAAGGGGAGGTCACACACACACACGAGCCCACTAGGACGTACGCCAACGGTCTTCGAAACGCCACGGACGTGCCGCTATGGAGGCACCTGCTGGTCGGGTGTGGAAATCGCATCTACTTGTCCCGATAACCAGAGTATACGTGGTGTATCTTCGGGCTGTGCGGTACAGTTTACGAGGTACCCTCCCATCACTTTTTAGACTTCTCGACTGGCCCCCTTTTCTCTGCGCGCCCCCAGTGTCAAATTCCGACCGATGATTGCACTCGGCGAAAGTACTGTTTCGTTGACGCTTTCCTTGTGCTCGTGCTTGATCATGTTCGCATAAGGCGATGAGATCACGTGAGACCTGGTTACGATTGAAGGAGTACATTGACATCGTGATTTTTCGAAGACACCTCCCGCAGACCCAGTCACACAGACTTACCTGCTCATCGAGGACGTAGTCAACGTGGCTGCCGAAAGGGGAACCTTCCGGTCCGGCTTCTCCACTGCTCGACAGTGTACACAACGTGCCCGAGTCAGCAACATGTGTCACCGTCCTGCGTAGAACAGAATAAAACAGAGCGCGGCATGTGCTGAGTTACGAGCGTTCTAACGTGACTGTAGGATCGCGCAAGCCTTGCGACACGAAAAAATGATGTGTGTATCACGAACGATTGAAATGTCGCAGTCCGTTCTGCCGGTTGGCATCAGGCTGCTCCAATGTGATAACATTAATATAGTTGGTCAAGCCGAATATCACGGTTTTTCTAGAATTCGGAGCGCACACTCTGGTGAGTATCTACCTGGCTCTCTCGGTGATCGATAGGATAATTGCCCTTTCGCCATCGGTGGCGCCGGCAGCTTCTGTGGGAGAAGACGCTACAGCAGCCGACACCATCTCGCGTGGGCCTGTATGTATCCGCGTGGTCAGCGCATTTGATACTGAGAAACAACGGAGAAATACGACGGCGGCACACGGATATGGGGCGTCATGATAAAAATATGTCAAGGATTCGACGCGACAACTGCCACTACATCAGTACTCCGAGTATGCAGAAGCAGTATATACCAGATTCTCCAACCATGGCACTACAGTCCTACTCACGGGATTACCTCACGAGCACTACCCATGGTGTGCAACAACAGCTTTGTGTACGAGTGCGCACAACAGCTCTGCGTTGGGAAAATATTCTAATAATACAATAATACAGCAGTAATAGCTGGACTAATATCATGGAATCACAAATTTTGGAGCTGTCGCATATAATCACAAAGAATCAACACAACGCAACGGCCACAGCTTGTATCCAAGCAGCACATTTTTCCTAGTATGCAGAGGACATCAATCAGGCTACCTTCAGCTGCGCAACGGCGCTCTCGCGCGCTCGCTCTTGACGACTACACCATCCAACATACATCCCACAGCAGCACGCCAGGTACATCATTGAAAGGAGTCCTCTATTGTTGTTGAGGAACATAGTTGGGGGGGGACAGATGGCACATGTAGGCATAGCTACAGCAGTGTCGTGGGCAGATATAGGATACATGCTGAACACGGCTACATCATGCAGCTGACATCATGCGATCGAGACACATGTTTTTTCGTACCTCCGGAAGTTGAAGGCACCGCCTGGGGGCGGACGGAGGTGTTGACAACGAAACCGCGTAAAGGCTGAATTAAGCCAACGAGAGAAACTGCGATAGCACCACTGCGTCGTGCTCTGAGGAATAAACGTTTACGCGCAAAGCAGATTGGACAGAGGTCAGGCAGGGCGCGCATGCTAGCGGTGGCAGCTACATGTTCCATATGGGTCATGGTCATCCACACGTGTAACCTTGTCAGTCAATGACAAAGAAATCTTCATTCGTCATGATCACCTGGGCCGGGAAAACATCGCTACACACGCTCTGTCCAGGGATCGACGGTAGATCCAAGTTTGACAGCAGCAGAGAGAGAGGGAGAGGGAGACAGGCAGAGAGGACACGACAGGCCTGCCTGAGGCGAGTTGAATTGCCTCATCTCCGCAGACGAGAGAACAACCCGTCGTCCCCCTGGACACCATTCAAGATATGGCGGTGCCCCTTTGACATCTAAGAGAGCCCTCTGGAACCGTAAGTAACCCTGAGAGAGCACAGCCGAGCAGCATCAGCCGATTACAGCCGGCGAAAAACAGGAAGGGACAGGGGGGTTGAGGCCGGGGGCAGGGAACGTGCGTACATGTGAGGCCTCGAGAGGAGGCCCTGCATTTTGAAAACGCGCTTCTTGCCTGTTGCTGCGCCCTTCATTAAGTACAACCGCAAATATCTTTCTAGACCTATTGAAGAGAGCCAGTGCACCGCGAGGCAGGAGAGGGAGAGCATCGACCAGCGGGCAGGAGGTCAACCTCCAATTGTGAACCGGAACCAGGACGTGGATAAAGGCGCTTCAAGATACCATGTTCCCGTGGTTATTTACAACATGGCAGCCGTCGCAACAGCAGCTGCCATCAGCATGTGCTTGAAAGAAGCGGCGGAACACCAGGAAGTGCGGTGGAACTGATCTGCGGTCTGCCCTGGACGCGAGAGGAAGCCCGACGCCCGACGCTTTGGCCGCAGCGAAATAGTTGCTGGCGGCGTCCTTATGGGCGCATCGAGTTCTTCCGGGTCGGCGATGCGAGCGAGTGGACTCGTGAGACTCTTTCGACGTTTCTGCACTCCGCCTGATGTTGCGCATTATTTGAGTGCCATTTGGCGCATCATGAAGGCGGCTGTGGCCAGTCGCAGCAGCGCTGGACGTGTGTCTTCAACGTCGACTTCTCTTCCATGCTCGGCCTTACAAGCGCGGTGACGACTTTTGACTGGGATGGATGAAGTAGCTGCTGACGCGATCAACCAATCGGAGACGAACGCAGTGGGGGGAGCAAGCGCCGTTGTGGGTGCTTGCTGCCTTCTTGCAGCCTGGCTACATTCCCGAGAAGCGCCGTACGAAGCTCGATGACCAGGCCAGATTGGCGGCGGCAAACGTTCGGGCGGTACCGTGAAAATCCTGAAAGCTCAGCCCGGCCGCGTTGTCTAAACCAAAAACATGGCGTGGGTGGCGACGGCGCCAGCCGGTGAGGGAGGTTCTTCTGGTGTCCCCGCTACGCCGACATCTCCCACGCCCACGAGCCGGTCATCTCGAACAATTTTGGTTTAGCATCTTCGCCGTCGCCCTCTTTTGGACAGTCGCTCTCCATCGCAACGCCGCCGCCAGCAACCACGCCCTCTCCCGCACCGCCCCCCGTCGCATATTTTCAACGCCCCTTCCTGCCACGGTACCACCGCCTGCGGCGTCGCCCTCGCCGTTGCCCCTGAGGGCCAGCCGCCTCCTGGCGTGTCCATCACCTTTGCCGTTGCCCTCTCCGGGCCAGCCACTGCCGCCGCCGTACCCTGCGAGGCCCCCGATCACGGCACACGCTATTCTACAGCTTGGCCCGGGTAAGAAGACAGAGGGTATGCAAGACTCGCGGCTGCATGGCCACACGAGATCGGACACCAGGCACAGCACGGGCTTTATCTCGACGCTGGGCAGGAACACTCTCTACAGGAACACTCGGGTGTCTACGCTGGAGGCTCGGAGCGCTGTGGATGGGGAGCGCAGGGAGCTGGGGGGGTTTCTTTCAGCAGTGGACCCGGGGGGAGTGGGAGGAGCAGGCACACCATATCCTGTTGCAACGCTTCTCGCGGACCGGGAAGTTATGGACGCCACGCTGCACGACCAGCGAACGCCGGATCAACTCCTTGAAGTCCCGGGCAGTGAAGCTAGCGACCTTCGTTCTCCCAAGCGCTACAACAAGGCCATGGCGTCGGAGTGTCGGCACCTCTGGAGCGATTCCATGAAAAGAAAAAATTACGGGTTGTTGGATGCGGACGTTCACTCGGGCAAGAAAGCAGTCAGTGCAACACACGATCAACGCCAAAGGTGGGTAACGATTGGACGGACGATGGATTTGAAAGGCCCACTAAGGTTACGTCGAGGCTTGTAGCGAGAGGTGACGTGCAGAGAGAGTACGTTACTCTGGAGAGTTATTTGCATACAGTATCGAAGCAGCAGCCAGAAGCTCGCCAGTATCTCAAGAGGGACGAGGGTCTCGCTAGCCTATCTATCTATGTATCTTGTGCTGTATTTCGGTTGCCATGAGAGTTGTTGGGTGCTGATGTGCTTCCTTCTTTATTGTGAATAATGTATCCTCTCCCCCGAGCAATCGATACATACGCTCGGGGACAAGGGTGATTTGATTTGAGCCGGAGGCCTTCTCTGTTACTGGTGTTAAAAAACTCTGTTGTTCCCGGCCTCCGGCGCCTTCTGTTGGTGTCCTCACGTGCGTTCGGTATGTGTGCTCTCGCGCCGCCACTGCTACTACGGGTCATTGTAGCTACTCTAAATCCCCGCTGAGTCATAGGGTGCGTCCGACGGTTGTGTTCATTTCGGTGGTCTTGTAAATATTTGCGTGTGGGCAGTACCAGTGGACCTATTATATGATACGACGAAATCGCATACAGTGCTGCTCAATCTCGCTCTTTTTGTCGCTCGAACACCTATTTGGGGAAAAAATGAATCTCAGGGTCCGCTTGGCAGCATCAACCGCATCGTCATCATCAGCAGCAGATAGTTTTCCGGTGCACATCTTCACGTACATGTAACAAGGTTCCCCTGCGGGAGTTAGGTCTCCCGGGGGCGACGCCAGAGGACATGGCCAAGCAATGCCATCGCGGTCGCATGGCTGCATCTCAACGTCATGACGTTCGGTAGTGTGGGTTTTGCGTGCAATTTTCCTGGAATTTGCATCATGTGCGGGGTATTTTGTTTTGTCCCGTCGTGGCTTTCCACTTGTGCGCGAGTGTGTGCTTTGGGCTAGTGGCATTTTTGCTGCAGGTCCTACTGCTGTAGTCCGCTGCGTTTGAACACTGACGCTTCTTGTGTGATCGTGTTTCCCATGTATGGTCTGTGGGACTTTTTCACGCAAACGCCAACAACGGATCAAAGAGACGCTCAACGTGCCCAAGAACGGTGACAGACATCGACTGCTTACCACATGTTTAAATTTTCGAATCTTTCGATTTTTCGGAGTTGAAATATAATTGACCGCTGCTAGAGTTGTGCGAGAGGACCTCTGTGTCGCGTGGTGTGTTACCATAAGCAACATCAATCAAAAGCCTTGGTCCCCTCTGCGACCATGAAAAACCGCTGTTTACATCTGTGGTTGACAGCTGTGCTGTGTTTGCGGCACACCCGGGACTGCACAACAAAGAAAACTGCTGTGATGTATGTAGTTGGCTGGTAAAGAAAACAATCCGTCGCCACATTATCGAATTCCGACGGATGCCAATGCTTTTGAATGTTGGTGGTTTTTTTTTTTCCCCTTGATTCAGTTGCAATAAACTAACTGTCCCGTCTTCCCCTTCGTTGCCTCGGCAAGGTTATGCTTACGCATGACCCATAGCGACGGGGGGGGTCTTTCTAGCGAGCAGGGCTAGACTCACCCTCAAGGGACCGATACCTTCTTGCTGCGGTGCATCCGCCGCGAGGCGTGCGTAGTGTTGGAGTTGGGTTGGCACTGGTGCGTCAGGTACAAAGGTGCAGATGCGCGGGCCTCCTGGCCGTCGGTGTAGGCAGCAATGCCCATCTCATCTTTGTGCGCGGAGGCAGACGCCATCAGAAAGGTGGACGGGCACTATGTGCACGGCCCTAGGTTTGCTAGAGGGAGCTGTACTGTCTCAGTAACCTGGTTTTGCCATCAAAGGAGGAGGGGACAGGTGGTGACGAGCTGATTGGGCTGGTTGACCCTTCGGCGCGAGAATTTTCAGACCAAGAACCCTAAGTGCAACGAGGGAGAAAGCGAAGGAACCGACTGGGAAGGACAGCAGCGAGAGCGTTTACGAACGGAGCGGGTCGAGTTCGGTCGTGCTAGGACTGGCCACAGCGGCACGGGAGCAGCGGCACGGGAGCAGCGGAACCGGAGCATGGGGACGGCATCGAACCGTGACTCACGGACAAAGATCTCTTGTGTTGTCAATTATTTTCCGTTTTTTTCCTGAATAAAGGTGTTGGAGTGTGTGTGATGACGTGACTGTTTTTGTAGAGAGACGCGGCAGAGATGACGCGGATACCCCGGGTGCCTTAATTGTGTACATGCATCGTGGAAGACCCCTTAAATGTGGAACGATTCCTAGTCAGTGTCGATGTTTACACTGCTGTGTCTAACACAGATGATCTGGATAGATTTGGGTGATTGTCAAATGCAATGATGGCGGTGGTTGGTTGTTCTTCTTCATTGTATGTCCACGGACGCATTCTGACAGCACTTCAGACAGCAGCTGCATTCCCCGAGCTTGTGTACCATGCTTATACCATGGTGTTGCTATTGTACAGACAGCACTTCCGACAGCAGTACGCTGTAGTCGACATTCATTTTGGTAAAGTGCGGGACGAATTGTAGTGTGTAGTTCAGTTTTGAGAACGCAAACGTGCTGCAGGGATTGTAGGTGTACCTCTTCGGGCTTGTGTACCCTTTTCTTGCTAATAGTTCGCGTGTTCTTTAGATCTTCTGATGGCTCTAGCATTTTTTGTGACCACGGACCGAGTCTTTGCTAGATGTTGGGGTTAGCAATTGACACGAGTTTAATGTGAAGACAACAACAACAACAACAATGTACCATATGTGTTAAGCTCCAGCGCCCAGCTGGTCTTTCAATATCATGTATGTTCGCAACAGACGAACAACGCGAAAAACTCATCATGGAAAAGACACGCGCAACTAAACAAACAGACCGCCGAAGAGGAAAACGAAAACATCGCGCTAAAGTGTTCCGGTTCATTCAGTTTTTATGTGTCAGTAGGCTTTTTTTGGTTCGGATTCCCAGTCCTTGAAAATAGAGCCAGTCGCGGTGACTGTAGGCGGCCCAGTACACGCACCACCAATGTCTCACGAGACCCACGCATAGCAGGTAGTATACCGACGGGTCCTCTGAGTGCCATGCAGAAGAAAGTGTTGGAGAAAACGCTGTCCCACCAGAGAAAAAAGAACACAACCACCAAAAAGTCGAAGTGCTATATATTATGCATATATCATGCACACACGAGTACACATCAATACACACGGGCAATGCATTCAGATATCCGATGGGATTCTTTCGCGTTCCGTGTGTGCCATAGCATATGCGCTGTTTCCTCTGCTCCGGCTTGCCGTCCTCTTTGTCTCCTCTCCGATAAATATTTTCGCTCGGAGAAGAAGCAACAAAGTGTATGGAAAAGTTCGAACTGCTGTAATTGTTCGAATCTTAGATAATCATTGCGTAACAGGCCAAGCGCAACAACAGAGCAATTGTAGCATTCCAGACGTCGTTTTTCAGATCAGTTTTTTTGTTTTTTTTGGGTCGTTTCCGTTCCACCATGCATGCGAGATGCGAGATATGGATTTTATCCATGCTTGCAAATGTTACAACACTGCGCACCTGGTACGTACGTCCAGCCGCGCTTTTCACAGACTATGTGAGCGTGATGTTGTGTGCTATATTTTTAGTAAGTAACAGCTCTCCGTGACATCCTGAATTTTGTTAGTATATGTTTTTGTACCCTTGCGGGTTATTTTCCTTTCTACACACACCAGTGTAGTTCTTTCGCGATAGTCCTTTTGGGTCCTTCTTGGCCTGTGATCACGGAAGGAAGCCGTCCGTTAGAAAGACTGAATGAGCAGCGACGGGGTGACCCATGATATGAACACCCTACAATCAATGGTGACCGGCGAATTTCTCTACCGGCACACCCTTTCACCTCTGTCTATTTCTTCTCCGTAAGTATGCGCTGTTGATTGGTAATGTCTCGAAGTCAGCTGTCTATTCTACCCGCGGCTACTCGCTACACAAAAAGAGCTTGAGACAGGCAACGCCGACCACGTTGGGTTGATTCATCACAATCTCATCGATACATGGGTTGATTTTCTAACCGATATACAACAAGCGGAGGCGACGGCGCAGCAAGCTTGTGGAAGCAAGATAAGTATTGTGTGGATAGTGCCATGCGACAGCGAAGGACGGCTAGTTGTTGTTGGTAGCGAAAGAAACATGAAATATCGTGAGGGCATTTGTTTCTTCCTCTTGTCTTTGACGGTAATTGGTTCGCCAGGCATTGCCGTTCGTGGAGCACGTCCCAGCGAAAGAGAGCCATTCCCCGCGACGTTCTTCGATGTTGTGCACGAGTACACGTGTCAAGGATTCCTGTCTAGCTTCGAACATGCCTGAATGCCTGACATCGTATCGGTGAAGCCTTGTGCGAGCCGCCGAGAAGGAAGCACGAGAAAACACACCTTGCCACACGAGACATACATCAATGCCGAAGCACAAAAAATACCATGCATTGAATGGACATACAAGCTCCCCCTCTATGGTATCTTGGGAATCTGGGAATATGTCAAGGTGGGAGGTTATCGCAAGACACTCAATTGTAACATGCGGTCAATCGTTGCCACTTTAAATGACGTTAGGCGTGCACGTCATGAATAGAAACCGTGCCGTAGAGGTTTCAAATGAACTGAAGATGCCAATTTCCGGTCAGGGCCTCGCAGAAATGAATACGAGATTTGTTATTCGAGCAAAGCGAGGTTTCTAATCTGGCCTGAGGTCTCAGCGCAACATAGGGCTCCGTTAAGAAAACAAAGTTTCTGCGTGTGTCTGTTCGCTTTATCTAGGTTTTAGACTACATCGCCTGATTTTAAAGAGGAGACCGCACGTTCTTTTTCTCTCGAAACACACAGCAGACTGCAGCAGCTGCAGAACACAAGCACAGGCACACACGCACAGTAGACAACACACGCACAGCGGCCACAGCGGATAGAACAGCGGTATAAGCCGCGTTCAGGTAGTTGTTTATCCAAATCGAGACATTGCATGGTGCCCTCGTCTTCGACAGCTACTGTTGACGCGTGGGTCTTTTTTGTACCACACATATGTATATGACAAACACGGAAACAGTAGAATGAGGACAGCAGCAGCCCCAAGGCCTCCAACGCGCTGATTCTATCGGTTCAGCTGTCTATATGATCCTTACTCCCGGCGCTGTGTTGCTTCGTGGTGTTGGGGGCTCGGGTGCTGCTCTAGAAAGTGTGTGAGAGATGTGTACCACCTCGCCAAATTGCCGTTTGAAACAATTTGGTGAGATGGCCTGATTTGGGTCGGAGACAGCCCCACAAAGCCACGGCACCACGCAGCAGTAGAGCAATAGGGCCTCCGACACGCAAGCTCTTTCGGATTGGTCATGTATATAATACTGAACCTCAGCGCCGCCGCCTCTCTATGACTGTTGAGTTCGTCTACCTTTCGGCAGGGAGCGGTAAAAAGGGGGGGTCAGACTTGGGTCATCACGGGAAAAATGAGCGGAAGCAATTGAGGAAATCGCAGGCGAAACCCAGTTTGTGACACTGCTCCCTGCCCCCAGTGTTGAAAACAGCAGGCCGAGTGGACAGGGTCTTTATACAAATGCTGTCCTCTATGTCGATGCTCATTTTTGTGCTGGTACAACCGCTCTATATTGAGCAAAGCCAATTGACCTGTTGTGTGTCAAACAAGGCGTGCATTCAGCGATAGGACACTTTTTATTGCGCCGATTTTTTATTGACTGAACGGGGAATTTTTGTCACTGATTCGTTTTTGCGGGGGATCGATACGTAGGAATGCACCTCAGTAACACGCAGTTCCGCCCGTGGATGCACTCGTCTGACGACAGTTACATCTATCAGCTGTCGCTCGTTGTAGCGACAGGTATCCTATCTTTTCAAAGAAGGCAAACAGCACAAACCACACAGGACATAACAGTACGACAGTTGGGACGCTCGTTCACATGTAACGGCGAGGCGTACGGACCGGAGAGCAATATGCCCTCAGTTGACCCCCTAGGCTGACCTCCCCAGAGTGTAATTGGAGAGGCCAGGGCTCTACGCCCACAAAGAGGGGCAAGGGAAGACAAGAGAGGAGTGCGTTGTGGCCAGAAGTCAGCAGAGCCCCCCTGGATGGAGCAATAAGGCGTTATCATCAACATCTCCAAGTACCATGTCCGAGCCCCCAGCAGAGCCCGGTCTACATGTTTGTGGCCAGGGCGCCGCTGCGGTTGTGTACAAGGCTGTTAGGCTTGTTGCTGCTCAGGTGATTTGACCGTTCATGGCGAGTTATCATGCTCGCGCTTTGTCCCTTGTTTTGGTTTGTAGTCAACAGCCTAGTAGTTGTCAAAGCTTGTCGGGTTCTGCTGAGAAGTAGTGATGCGCGTTGGGGGCGTTGTGGACAGGGCTCTGCTGGGGACTCGGACATGGTACTTGGGGATGTTGATGATACCCCTTGTTGTTCCATCCAGGGGGCCTCTGCTGACTTCTGGACAATATGATCCTCTGTTGTCTTCCCGCCTATTCCTCTCTGTGGGGTTAGAGGCCTGGCCTCTCCCCTCACACCCGGGTGCGGCCGCCCTATATGGGGTCTGAGGGCCATATGGCTCTCTGGTCTTTACCATGGTATGTTGCAAAGAAGGCACACGGCACACAGCACCCAGCAGAACGACAATTGGGAGCAAAAGTTCTGTACATACGAAGGGTGTGGACGCAGCGCACCTGGGTGGGTTGCATAGTGGCTCATGGTTTGAAACTGCCTTTGGATATCTGCATGTCTAAGGTATGATAGAATGGGGTTTCTATCTGCCTAGTTGGCACGTTGGCAGGAGGAAGAGGAGATAGAGAGATAGAGAGACTCCTATGAAATAGTATACTTTGTTTACCATCACCAAGGAGGTGAATCGACCAGTCCCCCGAGGCTTCGGGGGGAGGGTTCTAGTCCTAGGCCCTACCTGATTCCAGGCGCGTCTAGAAGGGGAGGCCGGCGATATGTATGTGTGCATGATATAATGGCTATGAAAGGTTAACAGAGGGCACCGTTCGCATATCGGGTAATTTGCGATAAAAGTTTAATTAATTTATTACCTACACGACTCTCTACTTCTCCGGCGTCCCGAATGTGTACGAGAACTCCCTCGCCCTTTCTTCAAGGGACTTCGGTATCGTTCAGGCGGAGGTTGTGCACCATACGATCGCGCACTACACAATATTAACACAATTGTCATCATTACATAAACAAGGATCGGGACGATTGAAAAGTTCTGGAAACGTGAACGCTTGAGAGGAAAAAAGGAGAGGCAGTACCCACAATCAGCATGCCTGCGAACAAAGAGCATATGGCTTCAACACTTTTCAAATCCGGGAATTTGAACACCAGAGTGCGAAACGTCATGCTCACGCAAACATTACCTCGCAAACTGCCCTCTCAGCACTGGGTTAACTGTGTGCAGTGTACAACATATCGGTCAGCAAGCCAGTGCCCGTGATGGAGGAAACTGCATTGGGTTTCTGTCTCTTCAACAACGAAAGAATTGAACCACAGGACAGCTCGATATCGCACGCCGTGTATCTGCGTGCAACGAAATGGAATAGGCACCGACCCAGGCTACCTGGTCCACTTGGAATTGCACACGGCAGATGATGTAGCAGTGTTTGTCGATTAACTGGATCTTAAACCCCGAGGAAGCCGCAGTCGCCTGTTCCACGCAGGGCGAGGGACGAGGACTCTTGCTGGTAGGGTCTGTCTGGTTCCTGGTGCCTACCGTAGGTTGATATCACACCACTGAACCAATTTTGCAAAGCTCGATTTACTCCACGACGAAGAGCATGCCGAAACTGAAGTATACGTTTTGGGAAAGCTCTCGGCAAGACAGAGTTCCAACGCCGCGCCGGTTGGAAGAATTGCATCCAATGGCGCGATTTAGAGCGAGGCCTGGACTGCCGGTATGGTTGCGGCTTGGACATCGGAACAGGATTTTGTAGCACATGCGGTGGTGGCATTGTCGCATCCGAGGAATGGGTTTGCTGTGCTGATGTTTCCCGATGCGTCTGAAGGGCATTGGGGTAGGTTCTTGGCGAAGGTGTCGCAGGAAGAGCTTCGGCGCAGAGGCGATACAAATATATGACCCACGAGACGCTCGCGTTCCTCAGCGGCCTGTTCAAGGTTTCTAGGACAAAATGCGCGACCGTTGATCAAGTTTTCTCCATCGTCAGCACGTGCAAGAGACTCGACTACCGGTTGTGGGGTGTTGAGTTCGTACGCCAACCACCGCAATCTCCCATACCAGTTTATGTTCAATCCGGACGCGTGCGTGTCGTGGTTGCCTAAGACTACAGTCGAGCGTCCGGAGCAGTGGAAGATGGTGTTGGCACAACTCCATTACTCCATCATGCACATATCTTGAGAGAGGAACTGCTTAGACGACTTGCTATCGAGGTTAGTCAATGTTGCTGCAGTAAAAAGAGCTGTGATTGTGCTTGCGCCCAACGTACCTGATGATATGATGCCGTCGAAGGAGGCCATTTGTCGAGCTCAACAGGGTACACGTGACTTAGTCAGAACTTTCGCATGGAGCGAAGATTTTAATGGCGATTTTAATGGCGCCGCCATGAAAGGTTGTGAAGGTCGGCGAAGGAATATTTCGAATGAAGCTGAACGGGCGCCAGGTTATGTGAATTCCTGGAGATGCCAAAGCAACAACTCATGGTGTGCGCTCACACGCGAGGTACAGGACATCGGGGTACGGTCGCAACTTTGCAAAAATAACTGCAAGAGTTGGAGAGTCAGATGAAAGAGGTTGTCAAGATATTCGAGCTTACACAATTGAAAATATATCGACGTGGCGCCAGGTGCTGCTCCAGCAGCGTCGGAGAGGTTCCGCTACCTCCACCAGCCGCGGCAACGATACCCGCAACCAGGTATGCAAAACTGTAAGTGGCGACTTCGTGCAGAATCTGCACAAAATACTACGATAGGCTGTGACTGTCCGGGTACGAATATAATGTTCGTACTGGTGGCGGCGCTAGGGGTATGGGGGCAATAACAGAGATCGAAGTGTCGGATACTTCCCTGTTTTCCCTCTAGAGGTGTCGAAGAGGTGGCAGTTATGCTGCATCCACAAGATGGGACAACTTCAAAATGTCTCTCCATGGCACGTTTTCACGAACATTGTCAACCACCCGGTGTTTACTTAATACCCCACATGTGGAAAAAGACGAGAAAAGCCCGTTAAAGTGAATGTGATCACTCCGTATTATGTCCATAACATGACTCGTCTGTGACTGTTCTGTGAGAACCTCTTGACATCGTTCGTATGCCAATCGTTTCTCTGAAAGAGAAGCTTTGACCATGTATGTTGTACACTACTTGTCAATCACCGGACAAGAAGAGTACGAATCGCTGGATTAAGGAGCAGTTGTTGATTCCGCGCTGATACCCAGGCCCCGAGGAGCCGATCTATGCACGAACTGTCTCAGCTGCAAACGGTGAGCGAAGTAGAGCGTCTATAAGTTGTTTTAACAATATTGCATCAGCTCTCCTGCCGTCTCAGGCCTCCTAATGTGGGCCAATCCTTGTAGACGCGCAGGATCGTGGGCCACGAGTCCACCCGAGAATACGTTGCCGCACCACCTGATCAGTCGAGCCTATGGGCAAGAGAACCATATGCCCTCCGTTGACCCCCTAAGGCAGACTCGCAAGGGTGTGAGAGGGGAGGCGAAGCCCGTAAGCCCCCATAGAGCGGGGTGGAAGGGAAGAGAGTATATTCAGAGGTCAAAAGAGTCACCGCAGATGGGACAGCAAGGGGAAGCATCAACATCCGCAACCACCATATCTGGCCCCCCAGCAGACTCTGACCACAGCCCGACCTGCCTTGGGCGCCGCCATGACCAGGCTCGCCCAAACCGCTGAAGAGTTCTAACGACCGTACCCATGTCAACCAGACCTACCATGCACCCAACCAGCCACGTAGCCTTAGTTGGGGACGTAAAGGCGCGCCTCCGCTTTTGCAGGACGCACGTCGAGCTTAAGAGTCACCTGCAGTGGCTGAGACCTCGCCGGAGAGACCCCCCGGAGCGCCCAACGGGACGTCTCGACCCGCCTTCCTTCCAATGGTCTCTTTCCGATATGTTACACCCGCCCGCAACATTACGTTCCCTGCGGCGTGCTGAACCGCGCAATCCAGCGAGATATTGCGCTGGACCTCCTCTTCTTCCGGGGCCATAGACATGTTGGGCTCTCGAGACAACGCCCTAGCGGCAGCCTCATCATTCGATTCCACCGGTTCTTCTTCGACGTTGTGCTGCAGTGCCTCTCCCCCCACAGCAAAACGCCGGCATTCATGAGGTGCTTGCCGGCCGGGTTCTCTACCCCCATTACGGAGGCGATAGCTTTCTGCCGCAAGTGTGTGGCAAGACTGTTTACGCTATTCCCAATTTCTTCAGGGTTGCCCCTCCCAGGAATTGTGCCATCTGTAGACGGGGGTCTGCTTGTTGAGGCTGGATGTAGTACCTAGAACTGTGACGCTGCCTGTGGACAGGGCTCAACAGGGCTCGTGGATGAAAGTTTTGGAAGGTGCTGCTCTCCCCCTCCTCCCCCCGGCATTTTTCGGGTGCTCAATCCACTTTGGTCAAGGCGCTTTTCGTTGAAGAATAATTTCTATATTATCCTATCGTATAGGCCTAAGTATCGCATTTTATGAACCATATACTTCTACTGGTAGACGTATGAGACTATGTGTGCGTTAATCCTACATATAGAGCATCAATATAGGTTTAACTTTACTTTAGCACACAGGCCTAGACACAAAAATTGTGTTCACACAGAGGTGTATGAGTGTGTGTATACCCATAGTAAATCCCAGAAATAAAACATTGTAATTGGTTATAATATTCCAAACTAAATCCTAGTGGAAGCCCCATGTACGACATGTAACAGACCCCCCCCCACCTCTTCCCGGTTTGCCATCGGGGTTGAGTTTTCGTCGGTTCGCAGCGATGTTGTAAAACAAGGTGATCACTGCGGGAGCTCGGCAACCAGGTAACCGTTTTTTTCTTTCGCCTTTGCTTTTTCTTGTTTTGCGGTAACCATGAATGGTGATGGAGTAGATTATGTTGTGCGGGGTCGAGAACCCACATTTCGCGCGAAGGGGAAAATCGCACCACGTTGGGTGAAATCGGTCAAGCACCCTCGCGGCAGTTACACAGTGCTTACAACTGTGTCTAGA
>FN649731.1:2404932-2462537 GCA_000310025.1 Ectocarpus siliculosus | reverse complement strand
CCAACTCGCTATCCGAATAAAACCTTAGTCGAGCTACATGCATGTCGTGCACGTCTCCTGAAACGATGTTTTGCACTCCGTATACATGCTTACTCTTAGCCTCGACCACTTTCCATGGACCTGTCCACGTCATCATGAGTTTCGACGTCGAACCCGATCTACGCACCCGCGCCCTGAGTACGTAATCACCAATCGCAAAGTTAGGTAGCTCGCCTCGACTAGCATACCCCCGTTGTTTTTCACGATTCTGTTTGACCATTTCCTGCACCTGTTTAAGCATTTCCTGTTGAACAGCCACTACATCAATCACCTTTCGTTTCAACCCTTCGTCATCTAGCACGTCTATTTGCCAGTCTTCTCCAGTCGCGGACGCTAGCGTGGCAAAACTAGTTCGAGGTGCCCTACCAAACATGACATGATACGGTGTGCTCGCGTAACGTTGACGATAAGCGGTATTCAGTGCCCACTGAACAGCCGGGACCAAGTCTACCCACTCGCGCAAGTCGCGCCTTTCTTCCTGCAACACCGCCTTCAAACATCGCACAATTTATTTAATCATGCGTTCTACTGTTCCGTTGCTCCGTGGCATATTTGCTACCGCGAATTTGTGCTTCACCTTCAGAACCTGTTCGAGTTTGTTCATGATTTGATTCTTAAAGTGCGATGCGGTATTGCTGACCCACATCTGGGGAACACCCAAAGTCTTACACCAGTTGAGCAAAATCTTGGCTGTCAGAGCGGCCGTGCATGACTCCGTTGCTAAGATCATCCATTACCACGAATATGTATTTGAATCAAACTCCTTCATCCAAACCTTCGACATTCAACGGCCCACTCTGGCCAACATACAGATAGTCAAAATGGATCACTTCGCCCGGCCTTGTACCATGCACTGTTTCTCCAAGCGGCCTTGGAATCATTTCACCCGCCCTCGAATCTACACAATGCAAGCACTGTTTGACAAACTCTTTCACCTGGTTTTCCATGCGAAACCAACAGCAGTACTCTTGTAATCGTTGCAAAGTTGCCACGGTACCCCGATGTCCTGCGCCTTGCATATGAGCACAGACCATCAGACGTTGTTGTAGTTCGTTTGCATCTTCAGGAATCCACATGACCTCGCGCCCCTTCACCTTGATTCGAAAAATCCCTTCGCCGTCCTTCACGACCTTTCCATGAGGCGCCACGAAAACCTCCGCTCCATGCGCCCTAGTTTTTACTTGTTCGCGCGCACTGTGCTGAACTCGACGAATAACCTCTTTCGACGGCATCGTGTCGTCAGGTTCGCTCGGGGCAAACACAGCCACAGCCGTAATCTTGACTGCGGGAACGTCGACCCACCTCGAAAGCAACTCCCCCCAGCAGTTCCTCTCGCCAGAGATGTGCATGATGGAGTATTGGAACTGCGCCAACACCATCTTCCACTGCTCCAGACGCTGGGCAGTAGTCTTCGGCAACGACGACACGCACGCATCAGGATTGAATATGTACGCGAGATTGCGGTGGTCGGTGTATACACTAACACCGCCCCACAGCAGGTAGTCCAGCCGCTTGCACGTGCTAACGATAGCGAAACCCTCTTTGTCGATAGTCGCCCACCTCATTTGAGAGCCCTTGAACGTACCACTGAGGAAGGCGAGCGGCTCGTGGGTCAGATCTTCCACGGACACTCCGCGCTCCAGCTCTTCCTGCGGCACCTGCGTCAAGAAACTACCCCAATGCTCTTCAGACGCATCGGGAAACATCAGCGCAGCAAAACCATCCTTCGGATGTGACAATGCCACCGCATGTGCCACCAAATCCTGTGCCGATGTCCACGCATCAACCATGCCGGCCGTCCATGCCCCGCTCTTAATCGTTAATGTGGAACCCTCGTCCAATCGAGGGAGTTCGTTTGTGCTCTGAGGAGCCCTCGTGTTAGTTTCCTAACCTCTGAGATGCAAGACCGTTGGTTGACACACCACACAGCTCTTCATTATTCAGGACTGACCTCGACGAGGCAAGCCACATGTTCATCGTCGAAGTCACGCCGCATTCCTCTTCATACACGTCACACGTGAACCGACACTTATTCCTCTAGAACCAATCATATACGACCTTGTAAACTGCCGCAATAGTTCTGTGTCCTACTTTATTCCACAAACCCATACAATGAAAGCACTGCTCGACGAAGTCGGTGACGTGCTCTTCCATTCGAAAGCAGGAATAGGCGGCGACGGCGCCATGATGCCCAGCTTCTCCATGTATGCACAGACCATCAGTCGTACCTGCAAAGCACCCGGTTGATCTGGAATCCATAGAACGTCGCATCCGTTCATGTCCACGTGAAACAACTGCTTACTATTCAGAGTGGCCGTCTCCACCGCCGTCGAGAACGACGTGACAGGTCTCGGGCAAGCGCCGGGGCGTACTCCGTGCCGCTTGTTGTTGTGCATCACGTGCGATTTCCTTGGACGGCATAGGATCAGGTTCACTGGGGGCGTAGACCGGGGGCGGGGGCAGCGCGCGAACACTTACCGACGGCAAAACACACCACCGTGACATCGCCGTGACGCTCATCCCGAACGCCAGACTTGGCAGCTTCCCACCCGGTGCAGCGCAAAACCAACCAACACAGCCCCGCAAGCGCGTTCGGCGAGGCAACAGATATGCCGCCGGAGTCTACTCCTTGACGTGTATATCCGATGTAGTTGCCTCTGCCGCCTGAACGCTCACGGCTGTCAACCTGAAATGTTTTGGATAAGAGAGCCGTATTCCCTCCATTTACCCCCTAGGCCAGCCTCTCCAAGGTGTGAGGGGGGTAGAATGGGAGATATAAGAGGAGAGTACATTACGTGCAAACGTCACAGAGCCCCCTGGATGGGGCGCGCGGGGATTTTTTGTACGACACATTACACACACGGAAACAGTTAAATGACGACAGCAGCAGCCCCAAGGCCTCCATCGCGCTGATTCCTTCGGTTCGGCTGTCTATGTGATCCTCAATCCCAGCACTGTGCTGCTTCGTTGGTGTTGGGGCCTCGGGCACTGCTCTAGAAGGTGTGTGAGAGATGTGTACCACCTCGCCAAACTGCCGTTTGAAAAAGTAAATTGGGTGAGATGGCCTGTTTTGGGTCGGAGACAGCCCCACAAACCCACGGCACCACGCAGTAGCAGACCAATAGGGCTTCCGACACGATAACTCTTTCGGATTGGTCATGTATAAGATGCTGACCGTCAGAACCGCCGTCTCTCTATGATTGTTGAGTTCGCCTACCTTTCGGCAGGGAGCGGTAAAAAGAGAGGGTCAAAGTTGGTTTGGTCACCACGGAAAAAATGAGCGGAAGGAATTGAGGAAATCGCAGGCGACACCCAGGTTGTGAGACTGCTCCCTGCCCCCAGTTTTGAATCCCAGGCAGAGGTAGCTCTGAATCTTTTGCTTTCGCGTTCTCTTCAACTTCGACTGAAAGTGGGGGGGTGTCAACCAACGCTGAAGCGCCATTCGTGCCGGCCATACGTACTCGCAATCGGTAGCCTTCTTACTTATCCATCGTGACCCGTCGCTGCTGTGCACGCTCGAATGTGCGATTCAGAAACCTCATCGCCTCCCGAGCCACCTGTCCTCCACAGGAACACCACGGCCCGCCTGGTCTCGGCGCGCTTCAGGGAGAAAGGAAGTTCCCCCCAGCAGCAAAATCTCACTCCAAGAGGGGTAAGCAAACCGTGTTATGACTCAAGTTGCTTACAGCAGCTTGCTCTGTCTTGAAATTTTGGACCGAGCTTTCTTGTGCTTGCTTGTTAAACTAGTGCCCAGATCGTGCATGTGTTCGCTTGATCTTACAGCACACGTGTGAAGTATTTATGAACATCATCCAGTTGACGATATACCACTGAGTTCCTGTTTGCGGTTATTGATGTAGTCTTGAGCCGGTCAGCGAAATCAAATGCGAGAGTAATCTGAGGACAAGGGGGGCGTCTTACAACGTGTGTAAGCTCTACGGCCAATGAACAGAGCAACACTCCCAACGTGATGCAGATATACCATTGTTTGCGAGTCCTTATCCCTGGTCGAGTGAGTCCTAAGTGGATTATACCAACGAAATATACCCTTGAATCCATTCACCGAAGTCAACTGCGATGTCTCAGATATGATAGAGTGAATGGGCTTTGATCTGTTGATTGGCATGTTCGCAGGATATGGATGGAGAGAGACTCATCTAAAATTACACTCTGTTTAACACCAACAACTAGGTGAATCAACCAGCCCCCGAGGCCACGGGGGGAGGTTCTTCAGGTCCTAGGCCTTGCCTGGTTTCTATGGGGATTTGTTGGCTCAACCTTCCCCCATTAGATGTTGGGGATGCCGCACATGAGGGATCAGCTGAGGGCGTACGGCTCTCCGATCCATATTTCTTAAGAATTCAGGTTGCCCGGGCAGGTGTGAGGTGATTTGTGGTTCTCAGAAGAGTTTTTCGAATGTTTACCCGGCAATGGCGCCTACAACACGTCAAGAATGGAGTGTTGTTGCTCTCAGAGACACCACTTATAAGCATACCATATCTCTGCAAAAGGTTTGGTGTGATGCTGCATATCCCAAGTGAAAAAGTAATGGCAGGAGTGCAGGCCTATGCCGTGGTGTGCACTTGAATAAGTTTCTGAGGGGATCTATTCGCCGCTTGTGGGTGTCATGACACGTTTCAGACCACTTGCTATTGCGTTTCAGGTTTAGACGGTTCGTCTCAGGGACACCACGGATGATGCATGCAGATTCTATCAAAGATTTAGTGTGATACGGCATTAAACTATAGACAGATTTGTAAATGCTTCCCCAGTGTGTCAAGAATTTTCCTACAGCTGGAAGAAGACTATGCACTGATTCTGTTCATCTGTTGCGTCAGCTGTCGGGTACAGTCGGGCCTGTCGTGTCGAACAGACCGGCAGAAGACGACAGCTTCAACCCCAAGCGTACGCGGTGACAAGCTGTTTCTGATCTCATGTAGAATCAATCATGTGTCAACACATGCCAAGAACATCAGCTGAGCGTTGGCGCGGCAGCTGTCAGAGCGGCTGTGGAGCGAGCGTATACGTGTGGGCGGGGGCACGAGAGGGGAAAAGAGCATACAGCAGTAGCGTTCCCAGCGTATATAGCAAGGCGGCACAAACCGAAGCAATTTCAAGTCGAAATGTTTATTCTGTTCACTTCTGTCAGCTGTCTTCCGTCATATCTGTCATACGGGGGAGACGTTGCGGACTGCTGTGTCATCTCGCCTCATCCCCACCGGATTTTTGAGACATCACGATGCTACGGTCACTACCTGATACTGTTCGCACGCTGGAAACGGACATGTATGCATCGTTTGTTGAAAGAAGTAAATACATTTTGGGACAAAGGAAACCACGCGTGAGGCCAACCAAGCCTACCACGGGGGGGGGGGGGTAAAGAAGTTACTGCTTTGTCCCAGCACACAAGAGACTGCTGTCACCCAGCACACAAGAGACTGCTGTCACCTATATGTTGCGTACAACGGGTTCCATGGCTACTCAAAGAAGCAGCAGAGCAGACTCTATCTACAGCGTATGTATCGACAGTAGTGAGTGCGTGCATAAAAGAAACTGCTGTTGTGAACTACATGTAAAGTACGACAGGCTCCATGGCAAACCACCAGAGGAGGCTCTATCTAGTGTGGTACTGCCGGTGCTGCTGGTCCTGCTGGTGCACCACGTTTACGCACAGAAGCTGTGTGCGTGAATCTCTCGCTGTGTGTAGTATCTAATAGGTGCTACTTGCTGTACGTAATCTGTAGTCACACCGCACATGGGACGGAGCCCCCGCGTATCCCTCAGTACAAATTATTCTTCAATTGGGGGGAGGGGGGGGGGGGGGGTGAACTCATAGTCGTGCATGCCGTAGTCATAAGACCATTGACCTCGCATCCCTACAACACCGGGACGGACCACGCCGGGTTCTCACCGGGCCAGGCTCCCACATCACCAAGCGCGAAGCGCCGTGAGGTATTCGGCGAGTCGCATGAAGGGGTGCCCTGCATCCTGCTAAGGGTGCCGTAGTCATAAGACCATTGACCTCGCATCCCTACAACACCGAGACGGACCACGCCGGGTTCTCACCGGGCCAGGCTCCCACATCACCAAGCGCGAAGCGCCGTGAGGTATTCGGCGAGTCGCATGAAGGGGTGCCCTGCATCCTGCTAAGGGTATTCGGCATCTTGTGCTTACTTGCTGCGTACGGATGACAGCTGCGTATGACTTAATCTATTTTCTGGTGCGTTCACCTTCAGAGATAGTTGTAAGCACTGTGTAACTGCCTCGAGGGTGCTTGACCAATTCAACACAACGTGGTGCGATTATCCCTTCTGCACGGAGTGAGGGTTCTCGACCCCGCACAACATAGTCTACTCGACCACGATTCATGGTTACCGCAAAAAAATTAAAACAAAGGCAAAAAAAAAAAACGGTTAACTGGTTGCCGAGTTGACGAAATGATCGACTTGTTTTACAACATCGCTACGAAGCGACGAAAAACCAACCCCGATGGCAAACACCGAGAGGGGGGGGGGGAGGCAACACCTCCGGGGACATATCTCACTTCTTTGTGCCGTGGGCTGCGGGAAGCGCGTCCCCGGAAAACCGAAACGCAAAACTACAACACAGCAGCAAGCAACAAAACCTAGCAACACAGCCGCCATTCTACATTCAGCTGAAATCAATCCAACACAGACGGTTGCTACTGCCATGAGCTAGCACGGAACGGATTGCCACCCGCAAGCTGAGTAAGTTTTACTGCTGTATGTTCGTAGTATAGCAGCTGTGCTTCGGTTAGGAGACACAGAGCAGGGTGGATCTACCCTCTCCTCCAAGAGTGTATGTACATGGACATGTAAAACGACATATCATAGGCGCACACATAACATACAGCATCGTCATCACAACAGTTCCTGCGGATATCTCTCTCTGTCTCTCTTTGTGCTCGAATTCACGCAGTTTCTCGAGTCTCGACTCTCGACTGATTCAAACTCCTGCCGGGGCACGGAGTAACTGCATACCCCCTACTTGAAAAACGTTGAAGCGGGGGGGGGGGGGCAACACCTCCGGACATAAACCACGCTTCTTTGTGTCCTGGGCTGCGGGAGGTGCGTCCCCGGAAACCAAAACGGCTATAAAACACATCAGCAGGCAACACAGCAACAAGATAGCCTGCAACCCATAGAGCACATCAGCCAGCCTGCTCGGCTGCATGGCTACTGGTGTCATCCACCACAGATGCTACTGCCGTCACCGCTAGCATGGAACGGATGAAAGGACCAACGCACAGTCAGCAGCAAAACATGGTTGAGTAGTAGTTACTTGTCTGTGTTTTGCGATGAACCACAGAGGTGCTCTCCTCTAAGGATCGGTCTTAACGAAGAAATCAGATCTCGAATCACATTCAGATTTGGTTGTAAGACCGGAAGATCCACAGAACTCTTTCGTTGATTGGCTGAAATGTTATTGAACCCGTCGAATCTTTAGGACTTAAAACAGGACGACCCAAAACCAAATCGGGATTTGAAAAAAGGTGAAACCATTTAATCGGATGCCGATTTGGGTGAACAGCGTCCATAGTTGCGGGACCACGGTCTACTCGCATACACGGCGCGTGCCCACCGACCCACATCCACACGAACTCCATCCACCGCCGAGCACAGAGAAAACAGAGAGCACAAAAAGCCAACCCAAAGGAAGGGTCTGCGCATCGTTGTTGCACGTGACTGGTCCCGAAAAAAAACGTGTGTTGGATGTGTTGGTCTGTGGGGCAATCTCCCGTGGGTTGTCGAACTTCAAATGCACAGAAGAGTTGGCGGCTTTCCGTCGGACGAGGGTCGATTCAAAGTGTCACATGCATAGACATCGTGTCAGTACCGCACAGAGGCCATGTCGCATTTGGTGTGTGCTTCTCGGGAGCGATAGCTCCCCATGTGGTGTGGCTACGTCACAACAGCAATATGGCAGTTGGCAAGCGGCGGACCTCTCGGGTTGTTCGTGGTGGACTGCAGAGATTCGTTTCCATTTGGCAGATCTCCCGTTAAGACACACCTGCCATTTCTGTCCGGATTTGAGTAGATCCCACACTTATATTCTTATATCGAAATGTGATTCGAGATCTGATTCTTCGTAAAGAACGACCCCAAGCGTGTAGAAGTACATGGATAAAGCTATAACCACGCATTATAGATAGGCGAACACAGAACATACGGCAAGAGCAGTTGCCGCACGTTCGTCTTGCTGTGTGTGTGTGTGTGGCTCTCTTTCTCTGTTTCTCTCTCAACCCGAAAATCAGAATGCTGGGAGCGCACTGCAACCATGCATACCCGCCTTCTACATATTCTGCATGCGCAGGGGGAAAGGGGGGGGGGCGCGTACTCTTATGTTTTGCATTCCTTAGCGGTTAGACCGTTGACCACGCGTCCTCGAGAGCACGGAGCATTGTTCCCACAGGACCGATCACCGTTGGCCAATCGTTCCTTCCTACTTTGCCAAAGGGGGCTCAAAAATGTCTTCCCTAGTCTGTCTATCCTAACGATATCCCTTCCCGCCTTTTCAAACCACTTCCTACTCCCCAGTACAGCTACCGTCCTCTCCTCTCTGTTCCATGCCTCAAACATCTCCCTGTACGTCCCCTGTATTTTTCCCAGCTCAGTCATGTTCAATTCCCTCTCCTCTTCGTACCACGGACATTCCGCGACTACATGAACACGGTCTTCGGATTCGAAGCCGCAATCACATTTGAACTCGTCGTCTTCGTCGTCTACCGTCCTATGTCTTCGTCGACGTTCTCGAAGGCCTATGTCCCCGGTCCTGAATTTGACCTTGAGCTTTGTCCCTGCATCCATTGGTCCATATAGGTAATCCTTGAACCCTACTCCTTCTTTCAACATTACGTACACTTCTAGACCCTCCTTATCTTTAGTTTCTTTCCTTAGATTCTGTCTTCTCTCTCGGCACAAGCAACAGATATCTTCTCCTTGAACTCCTGTAGACCCTCCGTTTCCAGCGTTTCATCTTCGTCCATGTCTAACCCCTTCCACACGTCCTCTACAACCTTGACCCATTCCGTGGGTTGTCTACCCCTCTTTTTGTTTGCCCACTTCGCCTCCCATACTATTCTCGGCAACCTCTCCTCTCCCATCCCGCACATGCGATACTGCCATGTCAGCTTCCTTGCGTCTCTTCCCGACCGTAGAGATTGGATCCCCAATTCTGCCTTAACGGCTGCATTACTTGTGCGCTTGGAGCATCCTAGGATGATTTTCGCTGCTTTAATCTGCGCCGCCTCGAGTTCTTTCATTACCTTCTTATTTCCTTCCCATACTTCTCCGGCGACTCTAGCGGCGATACGATTACGCTCTTCAAAACCGTCAATTTGATGCGTGTATCGAGGTGCCGGTTTGCGAGTATTGGGTGCAGCTTCCCTGCTCGTGCTTTGCCCTTTTTCCGCTACCTCGGACATGTGTGCATTTCCACGAGCAGTCTTTTGCAATCTCTACTCCGAGGTATGTGTACTTGTCCACTTTTGCAATCTCCTCGATCCCCCACTTCCATCTATGTTCTACTGGTTCCTCCCTGACCTCGTTGCACACCATGACGGCACTCTTCTTAACGTTGGCAGACTATCTCCATTTATCAGTAAACTTCTTCGCCGCGCCAATTTGTAGTTGCAGTCCCTCAGGGGTGTCCGACAAACCAACAAAATCATCCGCAAACAGCATTCCTGACACCGAAGTTTCCGTGTCCCCTACTTTTACTCCCTTCCGGACTGCCTCTATGACTTCCAACAGATCGTTGATGAACACCTGGAACAATGTTGGGGACAGCGGGCAACCTTGTTGGGACCCCCTGCTCAATGTCGAAGAATTTAGACACTCTCCGTCTAGCATGACCGCGCTTTTCGTACACTCTGTCATCTTCTTCAGCACTCTCCACATTTTCCCCTTGATCCCGTACTTAGACAACTGTTTCCACAGCCCTTTTTCTCCATACGGTATCGCATGCCTTTTTCACGTCCAGGAAGAAGCAGTACGTAGGCTTTCTCGCCCTCTTTCTACCTTGGATGATTCTCCCTACCGTGAATGCGTGGTCTACGCACCCCCTCTTCTGTCGGAAACCTGCCTGGCCCTCACTAATGGTACGTTCCTTCTCCAATACTCCCACTATCCTATCCTTCAGCAGCTTGCAAAACACTTTTCCTACTGTGTTCAACAGTGTGATACCCCTGTAGTTTCCTGGGTCAGTCTTGTCTCCTTTCTTAAACAAGTGCACAACCACTCCTTCCCTCCATCTACTTGGCGCGTACTCGTTTTTCCACACCCAGTTGTACAGCAGTACCATCAGCTGGATCATCCCCTTCCCCCCAAACTTCATGAACTCGTTGACTATCCCATCCGCCCCTACTGCAGCTTGTTCACACACGCCTCAACCTCGTCCTCAGTGAACTCCTTTTCTAGTTCTACGTTCCCAACGTCTGCCTTCGATGTCTCTTCTTCTTTCTGGGCCCATGCGTCCACCTCCTTCTTAAACACTTGGTCAAAGCTTCATTCTCCGAAGGCACTCCAAGTGTCTCTTGTAGTGTCCTGCTAGAACTTCCCTTTTCCCCTTCCCACTGCTGACTAGTCTACCGTTCACACCTCGCGAAGTTGGTACCCCTGCATGCCCCCCTTGCGCGGTCTTTTTTACCATCCCACTAATTCCTTCCCACATCTGCTTGGCGTTCCCCTCCAGGCCTCCGTTGGCCTTCTGCACTATTTCGTCCGAAATGCACTTTTTCTTGTTTTCCACTAGGCCCTGTACTATTCCCAACTCTCCTTAGACCCCTCACTCAGGTACTGCTTGAAGACTTCTCTACGTTCCCTCATTTCTTCTTTCAGGTCGTCATCGCACCACCTTCTTCCCCACTACTCTTCCTGCCGTGTTATTCACTATGGACTCTCATCCTTCAATCACCCAGTCGTTAGCAGCGGTACTTTTCTCCACGCACACAGAGTAAGGAGCCCCAAGTATGCAGTTTCCAGCCGCAGTCGAGCAATATACGTCGTGGCGGTGTCAGCAGAGACGCTGAACAGTGCACACATCTCCGTGCAGACCGCCGAGCCCGAAGTCGGGGGGCCGGGACATGCATATTCACATTCATCCGATCGGCTGCGGGCTTTCAACCCAACCAAATGCTAAAAATATGTTTGTTTGCAGCCGAAATCCTGCAGGGGATGTCTTTGGAGTATCATTGAAAAAGCTCCCGCCGACCTCCCACAAATGGCGCGCACCTGTTTTTCTTGGTGCACAGCAGCAGTGGTACAGCAGTATAAGAAGCGCGTCTCTGTTTTCCTCTGTGTGCTTTTTGCATGTTCTTGCATCACCCCTTCCCAAAGTTATCTGTTTACCCCACTCCGGAGGGGTGCCTTGTACTCAATACATTTTGAAGAGTAGCGCTTACCCTCGCGAAAATGGAGCGTTGCTAATTGGTCTTGGCATGTGCTGGGTCGCCGAAATACTCTACTTATTACTGCTTGACACGAGATCGAGTATGTCTTACCTTAGCCTTGGTGTTTGGTAACCGCATACCTGACACACGCACCTACTTCTGGTGAAATATCTATAACTTAGTGTTTTCGAGAGTCCTTGGAGATGCGTAAACGTTTTGTATCGATGATGAGGGCCGTTCATGATCGAACGATTGCTGTTCAAGGTTCCAGAGGATACCGTTGAACCTGACCTATTGGTGAGGTTTTCATTGCACCTGTTCGTACGAGTTGCTATTCTCGTTGATGGTAGGGGATTTGACCGTTCATACCGAGTTATCATTCAATGCTGTTCGCGCTTTGTCCGTATTTTCGCTTGTTGTCAGATGTAGAAATGCGCTTTCCGGCGTTCTAGAACGGGCTGTGCTGGGGGCTTGGATCGTAGTATCTGGAGATGATGATGGTAACCCCTTGTTTTCCCATCCTGGTGGCTTTCTCTACTCCGGGGGAAAATTCAAAACTCTCTTCTACCCAACCTACCCTATGACGCCTTGGTGGTACAGCCTCTCCCTTGTAACGTGGGGAGGCCACGCCTCGGGGATCAGCTTAGAGGCATGGCTCTCCGGTCCCCTTGCCTGTGTTTGGGTAGAAGCACTGCCTGTGTTGAGGTAGACGCACTGCCTGTGCTGAGGTAGAAGAACCAATCCCCCTTCAACTCGTGGTCTTCCGGTTGCGATATCCAAAGTCCGATATCGTGAATGATGGAGGGAGGATTGTGAACGCCGCTTGAACGGATTTTCCCATGGAAAAGAGCTTCATCCAAGCAAACGCCTCTGGCCAGATTTTTGCCTTCCGGGAGAACTCTAAATCCGGGAAATACGGCGGGTACTTCAAGTTCCGCTCCACACGCCCGTTGCGTTTTGAACCATCAACGGGAGTTGACTCAACCAAAGCCCCGAGCTCGGCCGGCAAATATCTATTGTCGGCAGATCGTCGTCCACTCCATAACCTTGAGGGAAACTCTACATCCGGGAATGCCATCACTGATAAGAAGGAAGATCCGAGTATCGCGAGTGTCGTAGACGTTCATACTCATGAACGTTGGACGCGATGTCACCAATCCATTCAATCGATCCAAAACGGACTGGTGCGGAAAACATGGGGATGTAACGAGGGGGGAGAACATATAAACCCACCCTGGATCTCACCAATCTCTCCAGTAGAACCTTGCTGTCCGCCAAGCGCCCCTTTGCTAGCGGAGCGTCTCTGGGCCATCACACCCTACGATGCCCGGGCAGATAAAGAATTGCAGCTCTGCGGGAGACCAGGACAGCAGCTTTCCAAGCCTAACCTCGCACTCAGCGAAGCGGGGAAAAACGCGGAGGAATAACTTACACTGCTGCTGTCACGAGAAAATATTTGTTGACCCTACAGTTATGACTAACGCTCGCCTGTACCACCAATAACCTATTACACGTCAAGAATTGTGCGTATGTCCAGTTTGTGGACTGGCGGGACGCCTTCCTTCGCACCCAACAAAACCGACATCCAATAAAATCGAACGCCGATAACAAGCGTGTTCTGGAACGCTTGTCTCAGCGTGGCGGCGTAAACCGCCAAAACATAGAATATGAAAAGCTTTGCGTACGGTCCAGTCCATTCTTCAGTCCATAACACTTACCAACATACTTCGAAGTATATTTTTTCTAGATGCATCAACCGGGGCATGTAGGAGAAAGGTCACATAGAAGTGTTTCTTTGTTTCTGTCCACCTCGCTTCTGCGGGGTATGGACAAGAGAGCCATATGCCTTCCGTTATCCCCCTCGTTTAGTCTCCGCAGGGCGCAAGGTGGAAGGGAAGACAAACGAGGAGTACATTTTGTCCATAGGTCAACAGAGGCCCCCCGGATGGAAGAACAACGGAGTTCCATTAACATCTCCAAGTACCCTGTCGACAACGCGCATCGATTCTTCTTAAGAAGAACACGACAAGCTTTGATAAAAACTGTGCTCTGACGACAAGAAAAACACAGACAAATCTCGCCATGAACGGTCAAATCGCTTGAGCAACAACAAGCATAGCAGCCCTGTACGCAAAAGCAGGTGAAAACCTTACAAACGGCAGGTCCAAAAAGATTCCTACGGAACATTGTCTAATAATCATACGTCTCATCATGAATGCCCCCATCATGGAAACAAAACGCGCACGTTACGCCAAATACTCTCGGAAACACGTAGTCGTATGTCTCGCGCGCCTAAAACCTGTGTGTCAGGTAGGTAGATGTAAAAACACCAACAATTCAAAGGCGTACTCCACGTGGCGTCAACCATGATCTTAAATCAGCAGGCATTGATGTAAAAGGTACCCCAGCCCAGCAGGGATGCCAAGAGCTAGTAGAAGCACTCCGAATGATGGAGGAGTGTACTACTACTAACCTCACGAGGGTAAGCGCTCGTTCTTCAAATATGTAAAGGAGTACTTTGAAGTATGCCATATCACACCCAACGCGCAAATATGCCGCACGATTTCGTTATCAACGTCGATGAACCGACGGTGATGAACATGTAACGCTAGAGATATGCATCGGAAACAACACCGGTATGGGCAAACTCGAAGGCGTGAACACCAGCGGCGAAAAAGGCAATACGTCCAACTCTATCGGCACACAAACAGTGCCAAAGCATGCCCAAGGCATGCAGTACGCGTGCGTAGTAGTACGTTACTTGTAGCACGCCCCAATGACATTAAGAAATGCCACCATGTTCAAAAGGAGCCAGCCCCAAACCAAGTGACTCAAAAACAAGCCTCACGTGCATGCGCGCCATAAAATATATCCTCATTTGAGACATTATTCTCAGCAGACAAACAAGCCAGTAGCTGTGTCGTACATAGGCTCTTGTGGACGCAGCGTACCTGGGTAGACTTTGGATATATGCGTGTCTAACATATGATAAACTGGGATTTCTGTCTGTCTGGTTGACGTGTTGGCAGGAGAGAGAGATAGATAGGTGGAAGAGAGAGAGAAATAGATGGAGAGAGAGAGAGAGAGAGAGAGAGAGAGAGAGAGATGGAAGAGAGAGAGAGACTCGTGTGAAATAATACACTCTGTATACCATCACCAAGGAGGTAAATCGTAAATCGACCAGCCCCCCGACGCCACGAGGGGCGGAGGATTCTGGTCCAAGACCCTGCCAAATTTCAGGGGCGTCTACAGTTGTCGATAAATCAGGCTGACGGACAAGGGTCAGTCAGGGTCAAAAACATATTTTTCATGACGGCAGCAAAACAATCTATTCCTGCGTGTTTTTCCCCGCTTCGCTGAGTGCGAGGTTCGGCGGGGGGGGCTGCTGTCCTGGTCTCCCGCGGAGCTGTAATCTTTATCTGGCCGGGCATCGTAGGGCGCCATGGCCACGTGATCCGCTACTGGCAAGGGGGCGCTTGGCGGACAGCAAGGTTCTGCTGGAGAGATTGGTGAGATCCAGGGTGGCCTTAACGATTTGGTCTTGGGCAATGGGCACGCCGTGGGGGTATGCCCCAAAGAGAGGAAAGGAGAGAGTCCAGAGCTGGAGGGCCACACCGCTCCGGGACAAGAAGACAGCTCTATGGGAAACAAGGCAAGAACCGGGGTAACTGTCACGCTTGCCCGAGTGTTCGCAAGAAAATCGCAAAGAAACGAAAAAAGAGGGGAAGATGGAGAAAAAGGAGGGGTCGGGCGACGCGTAGGCTAGCTAAGAGAGCAGCGCACGCCGCCCGAAAGAGACAGCAGGGTCAACTTCTTAGGGTGGCAACCTGGAAATTGACGGACTTTGGCTGTAAACGAGGCCAATGGATACGGGCGAGCCTTCAGCGTTTTAAACGAGGCAGCGAGACAAGACGTATCGGTGGTAGGAATGCAGGAGACACGGAGGGCAATTCGAACGGAATTTGCAGCAGCGGGTTTTCGGGTGTTCTGCTGTGGCAAGGAGACTGGTGGAGTCCATATGTGGGGATAGCCGTCAAAGAGTCACTGTGCAAGACATCCACGTTTACTACGGAGTTTATCGACGAACACCTTATGACCATGAGGTTTCTGTTGGCAGGCCACCGCGGAGCCGTCAACTTCGTAGCCGCTTATGCTCCAACCGAACCTTCAACCACCGACAGCAAGCGTGTGTTCTGGGGAAAACTGGACAGTCTCGTGTGGAGGACCCCTTTCAAAGAATGTGTGTACGTCCTATTGGACGCCAATAGGTTGGACGGAAGGGACGGAAGGGTAACAGGAATGTATAGGCATGATGAGACATGCTACTGATGAACCTCGCAACGAAAAACAGGCTAGCTCATACAAGCACGTTCTTTGAGACACGCAAGGGCGGAATATGGCACACATACAATGGTGTGTCGGGAACCGGATGCGAGCGCCTTGACTACATCCTGACAAGGCAGGCACATCACGACCGAGTGTCTAACGTGGTTGTCGTCCCCCAGCCGGTTTGCCCAGTCAAAGCAGACTCAGACCACAAGATGGTAGTAGCCACCGTCAACCTCGGTGGCAGGCTTGCCCACAACCGTGCAGTCCGGACTAAACCAAAACAGAAGCAATTCAGCCGACGGGAATTACAGTTCGAAGCAGCACGGTGTGCGGTGACTAATCGGTTCCTCCTCAACCCCGACACGCGACTGGACGAGCGAACAACCGCCGCCGCGGAATTGGCGACCGACTTTACCAATGCTCTCCTCGAAGCAGCGCGGATGACCCTAGCAGAGGATCCGCGGAGACGCCGCACGCAGGAGTGGTGGGAGACCCCAGAGACGAGAGCAGCGCTGGAGGAGGCCCTTACCAAACGGCGGGAAGCGCGCCGAGCGATGAGGGGCAATTGGAACTCAGCAACGTGGAGGGTTCTCAAAGTAGCGTGTATGGGAGCTATAGCAGTCGAAGCGGCATTCATGCCCACCTGAACGGATATGTAACTGAACTCGAAGCAATCTACAAAGAACGTGACATGAGATCAGTGGGCCTGAGCGGGAGACAAGCGGGCGGACAGCAGTTCGTCATGGATGAGAACGGTGTACTGCTCCGGAACAGGGACGACATCCTCCAGCGGTGGGCGAGATTCTTCAGCACCCTACTCAACACCAAATCCCCTACCCTGAACCCAGACATCATCGAACGAGTGACGCAGCGGCCAGCGACACGTGACACTCAACGGTTGGGAGAGGTGCCAGACCTCGAGGAGGTGGAAGGGACAACGAAAGGCCTGAAGAACTGGAAGGCACCCGGCCATGACTCCCTCCCTGCCGAGTTGCTCAAGATCGATGACGACGAACCCTTCGTCCTGGGGCACCTCCATACCATCCTCGTACAGTGTGGAACGCAGGAGATATTCCGCAAGAGTGAAAGGATGCCACCGTCAAGGTGCTGTTCAAGAAGGGTGACCGGTCCAACTGTAACAACTACAGGGGGATTTCGCTACTATCTCACGTAGGTAAGGTCCCCGTCAAGATCGTTACCAACCGTCTCAGCGCCTTCTGCGAAGCCAACAACATCCTCCAGGAGGAACAGTGCGGATTTCGACCCGGGCGATCCGCCATCGACATGCTGTTCGTCGTGCGCCGCCCCCAGGAGCTGGGGCGGAGAAAGAAAATACCGCTGTACATGTGCTTCGTCGACCTGAAGAAGGCGTATGATTCCGTGGACCGAGAGATGTTATACAAGATGGTGGCCAGGGCCGGGATTTCAGCGAAGCTGATCAAAGTTATCCGCCAATTCCACGATGGAATGTGGGACCGGGTGCGCATGGACGACGGAGAACTATCGGACGGGTACTTCGTCACACAGGGCGTGCGACAAGGATGGTGCTGTCCCCACTGCTGTTCAACATCTTCTTCGCCGCGGTCCTCGAGGTCGTTGTCATCCGATTCAGCGAGGATGATGTTTTTCTGCGGAGCCTGGTGTGCTTTCTTGTTTTATTTTTTGGCTTCACTTCAAATCAGCGCTCACAGCACTAGTGCCGTTTACTCCAACCTGTGGTTGCACAGAAGACCCCCTCTCTTCCCTCCCCTCCTTCGGTACTTTGCCTTCGATTTCTAATGCGAGAAGAGTTCAGCACTCTCTTCTGTCTGTGTACACACGAACTAGCGCTATCCACTAGGCCAGAAGCGGAAGCGAGAGAAAAGCTCACTTTGCAAGAAAAGCTCGCTTACGCCGGCATTCGAACCCCTGAACTGACCTCTAGAAGGTTTCGAGGATACCAACGAGACCACCGGGGCGACCGGCTGATTGGAAGACGCAAGCGGGGGGGGGGAGGAGACACCCCTTGACCGAGTACGGAGGGCAGTATGGGGGATGCTGTATGCCGATGATGCTGGCATCGTATCGAGGTCTGCACAAGGACTAGCGAGAATGATAACCACCATCGTTGAGGTGTTCGGGGAGTTCGGGCTGACGGTATCGGAGAAGAAGATGGAGACGCTCCGGATGCGCCGAAGGACAAGCCGACTACAACACCACAGCCCCCCTCGCCTCTATAGCTGGCCATCGAAGCCGCGGGACAGAAATACGCCCAAGACGACCGAGTTCCGGTACCTCGATGACCTCGTCGACGAACATGGTGACCTCAGCCTGGAGAGCAACTACAGGAGCAGAGGAGCGTGGGCATACCTGAGGCGATATGGCTGGGAGCTCTTCGACAGACCGAAAGCGCCATTCCGACTCAAGATCCGCCTGCTCCAGGCAAAGGCGATGGAGGCACTGCTATACGGCTGCATGACATGGTCACCACTCACCTGCCACTATCAGACGCTGCGGTCGGTACATCACCGAATGCTCCTTCGAGGTATCGGGTACAAGCGCAAGAAAGACACCTACCGGCAGCTCTCCTACGCCCAGACGCTGAAGAGGGTCGGATGCCAGAGCGTTGAAGCCACGATCCGACAACGACGCCTACTGTTCGCGGGAGCATTGGCAAGACCGCCAGACGGGCGACTCCCGAAACGACTGATGCTCGGCGAGCTGGCGGGGGGGGAGAAGCGCGGTAGGGGGGGACAGGAACAGAACTGGCCGAAGTGTGTGCTCGACGACCTGAAGGCATTCGGGGCCGACCACGTACCTACGACAATCGATCCATGTTGTTTCGGAATCCCGGTACCGAAAGACACGGCACCGAAATTTGAGTGGACTGAAGCCGCAAAGGTGGAAGGGGGAGTACCCTGGCATGCGGCGGTGCTGAAGGGAGTTGAGAGGTTAATGACCTCATGGCACAAGGAGGAAGAAGAGGCCAGCCGACAACGAGCGCTCAAACGAGACCACAAGCCAACAACCAATGGGGCGGGAAGGGGGCAGCAGACGGACGAGACGGCGAGGGAAGAAAGCAAACGAGAAGAGACGGACCAAGTGGCGCGATACATGCTGGGTTGAGTTTTTGTTGTATAATTCCCCCCCCCAACAAATAAACCATTACACCAACCCACCACGAGTGATAAAGTACCATTACAGTGTATGGCTGGTTGGTGGTCATGTTTGCGTGTTCACTTGTTCGTTAGTGGTCTCCCCACCGGGTGCCTTTTTCTGTTTCTAATTTATTGTTACTTTCGGCCTGGTCCCTTTTTGTACTCGCTCTTTTTCGTTTCTTGTGCTCTGTCCTTCCTGTTTCCTTTGCATTTTTCTCTGTTTCTCTTTTTTTCCTTTTTTTCTCTCTTTTTTCTCTCTTTTTCTCTATTTTTCTGTGTCAGATGGCGTTGCCTCTCCTTGCGTTGTGCAAGGTTGAACCAACGGGGTGTACCTCTTTCTCTAGGGTTAAACGCCGTACTACGTCATACTTGGTAGAGCGCCGCGCTCCGCGTTTTCAACTTTGGCGTCGTCCACAGGCGCCGAATGGAAGGTGGACGTCTTGGACGAGAACGCTTTGCGGCCGAAGGTGCAGTATGTTGTTGAGCCAACATCAACAGCACAAGGGAAGTAAGCACCGAGCGTCTGCAAGTGTTGGGACTCTACCTGATTTCGTGGTGGGGGGCTAACGTGTTGGTGGTGCACGTTCGCCAGCGTGGGTCGACACTGAAATTCTCATGACCTGGACGAGGCCCCGGAGGATTGTCGCCACCGAGAGACCGGACGTGTACGGAGTCCAGAACATCGTGTTAGGTGAAGTTCGGGATGTCCACATCGCGCGCTTGCGGTTGTACGCCGATGCCGCTCTCGAAATCACGGCCGAGTTGAAGGAGGGTTTCGAGATGGAGGGGATTGTGGACATGTCGGAGGCGGAAGACGGCCTTTGCTTTGATGTGGAGGCACAATGAATTGGTTTCGACAAAGAAGAGGAGAACACCTGGGAAGGGCTGTCAAAGGGGTGGGATGGCGCGCCGCACTTTGTCAAATCCGATCTGTGGCGGCTGGGTCTGCCGAAAATCGTTCGGGCTCAGTTGAAGCCACAATACGGTGCCCTGTATAATTTTAGTCTGAGTTGAGCGAGGGTCGTCTTGTTTGGGTATTGATGAGATTTCTTCGCTGACTTCCTTCGTATTTGTGCTTCATTTGTTTGAGTTGAGTGAGGGCTATCTTGTTGAGTATTGATAGCATTTCTTGGCGGATTACGTCGTGTGCATTCTTCACCATGTCCAGCATTAATTTGGTTGTTGCGTGCCTGACTCTTGCATTTGTGTGTTGGTAGGTCACTGTCGATCGCATTGCCTAGTGTTGGGGGTGCGTTGGCTGCTCCGATCGTTGCATATGGTTGAACTGCGTGGAGAGCGCCTTCTGACAACGTGTTGTTGGTTTTTCTTCGCGGGTTGCGTACGTTTTTAATTTCGTGGCATTGGCTTTATTCGACGATCGTGCGAATCGTGGCATCATGTGTGTGTTTTTTTCCGAGGTATTTCAACGCCACCCTGCAAGCGCCTTGTAAAGGTTTTCAGCTGTGCTGCGGGGTTTGTTGTTTCTTTCTTCGTTTTCCCTGCGTGTGGCAAACATGCTCATTTCACTTTGTTTAAGGTGTGTTGGTCGTCCATCCACTGCGTAAGTTTCCTTCTATTTGCGAGCGTGCGGCTTTAGTCAATCAAGTTAGTTTGGTCGTACGTCACTAGCGTGTTGTAGTCTTTTGTAGCGTCACGTGCCTGTCACCGTTGAGTGCGGGAGTCTGCGTATGTATGTGAGGTTGAACACATGTGTTGAATAACGAAATGGGGTGGCTGTAGCCCGGCATGATATCGCCGTGTATGGGTTTTTATCATGCACAAACACCCCAATCGTTTTTCTTAAGTATAAGCAGGGGCCTACACTATCTGAGATCAAGCTGATTTTGTCTACCAGGTACTCCCGAAATAATCAACTTTGGGGTCATTGTCGACGTAGCGCACCTGGGTAGCCGTAGTTCACGGGGGGAAGCCACCTTTAGATATCTACATGTCTAAGATATGATAAATTGGGATTTCTATGTGTCTGGTTGGCATGTTGGCAGGAACGAGAGAAAGAGAGAATCGTGTGAATTAATACACTCTACTTGCCGTCACCAAGGAGGTGAATCGACCAGCTCCCCGAGGCCACGGGGGGCGGAAGGATTCTGGTCCTAGGTCTTGCCTGATTTCAGGCGCGTCTACACTCTGTAGGACGGGCAGTGACGCAAATCATGATGATTTCCTGGACGAAAGGTAGATTTTTTTTCCACCACCACGAACACATGTTGTGAATTGACGATGTTGCAGCCATCAGTGCGATAAAACATGTGTACGGCAAGACGAACAACCCCACAGTAGCTCTAGCAGACTACGAAGACTCAACAAGAATTATTGCCATTTTTCTTTCTTTTTTTTTTTGTCTTCACTTCAAATCAGCGCTCACAGCACTATTAGTGCCGTTTACCTCCAACCCGTGGTCACACAGAAGAGCCCCTCTCTACCCTCCCCTCCTGCGGTACTTTGCTTTCGATTTCTAATGCAAGAAGAGTTCAGCACTCTCTTCCCTCTGTGCACACACGAACAAGCGCTATCCACTAGACCAGGAGCGGAAGCGAGAGAAAAACTCACTTTGCAAGAAAAGCTCGCTTACGCCGGGACTCGAACCCCTGACCTGACCTCTAGAAGGTTTCGAGGACACCAGCTAGACCACCGGGGCGACCGGCCGTAGATCGTCGTATTTTCGCAACTCAAAACATAGCAGCTATATCGACCTAGCTTGACGAGGTGGTCAGGAATATCATTGTTTCGCTTTTCAATTAGTATTTGTTTAACAAGGTATCGCGCAAAACGAGAATTGACAAAGTCTTGGGCATAGACCCTATTTTGGCTGGAGGTTAGTAGTGTGTACCTGTGCCGAATATCTACATACGGTTTGGCATGGTTCGGCGTACTCTAGAACTCTTGAGAGGTTGGTAGTACACTCCATCGTTCGGAATGTTGCTCCTTGGTCTTGGAATATGCCTGCTGTGCCAGGTGTAGACACGGTATCAGGCAGGGTCTAGAACCAGAATGCTCCCGCCGTGGTCTCGAGGGGCTTGTCGATTCACGCGTTCTCATTCTTGGATCCTCTCTACTCCCGCATAAAATGCATACCCTTTTCTACCCTGCCCTATTGGGGTTGGATGGCTCGGCCTCCCTAACCCCCACGGGAGGCCAGCCTGGGTGAGGGCATATGTCTCTAAACTCCTATATGTGTTTGATGGTGTTTCCCTCCTGATGCCCTCTCCTGATTGTGTACTACTGTATTGTTACTGCTGCCCGTGGGCCATTGCTCACAATACGGAGTAATCTGTTGTTTCTACTGCTGATTGTCAACCCTGGGACGTCATCCAATGTGGTTAGCGGTCCGCGCAATACGGACCAGCCTCGTATGCATTCAACTGACTCCTGAGAGCAGCCTGCCCAGGGTGTCTGGGGGGGGGCAGGCCCCTTGACTCTCGTAGAGAGGGGTACAAGGGGAAGAAGAAAGAGAGGAATATGTGCTGTGCGGAAGTCAACATACGCCCGGATGGGACAACAAGGTACCGTCAAAATGCCCAGATATAATTCCAAGCCCCCAGCAGGGCCCGGTCTACGAACCGGATCGGTTCCGGTGATGATCTTGCTAATTCTCTCGCCTGAAAGCGGGGAAATCTTGTCTCTCGTGCGCACCTGGAAGAGGTGGTTGCGAATGTCCGACTTGGCAGTTTTCCTTTCGCCCATCCGGCGCACAACCATTGCAGCCCCTCAAGTTCAGTCGGCAACGCAACACCTACGGATAGGTGACGTGGCATCTTTTACGTTCCTCGGTCGTTGGTTGCCTCTGACACTCGAACGAACAATTTTGAAAAAATATCATAACAACGCAGTTCAGCTGCCCCTGTCAACCTGAATTCTAAGGAATACTAAGGACCGGAGCGCCATATGCTCGCAGCTAATCCCCCACGGGTGGCCTCCCCCAGAGTGTAAGGGGGGAGACCGAGCCACCAAACCATAATAAAATAAGGCAAGCACCTATGTACAGGGCGCCCTGCTGGGGGCTCGGGCATGGTACTTGGAGATGTTGATGGTTCCCTCTTGTTCTTCCATCCGGGGGGGGCTCTGTTGACCTCTGGACTTAACATACTCATCTTTTCTCTTCCCTTCTACCCCTCTCTATGGGGGCTTAGGGGCCTAGTCTCTCCCCCCTTCCATCCTGGGGAGGCTGCCCTAGGGAGTCAACTGAAGGCATAGGACTCTCTTGTCCATACACCGCAGAAGGAAGGTGGAGATAAAACAAGGAAACGCTTCTGTGTGGCCTTCCTGCTACCTCCCCGGTTCTTAAACAAAAATTAATAGAAGTAAGTCTTAAGGACTGAATTGTCGGTAGAATGGATTTAGAATAGATTCGACCAACACGTATCTTTTCATATTTTGTCATACACAATGTTCTGCACGGGCCAACTCCCTGACCTCAAGACCGGTCTTTACGACGATCAGCACAGCTTTGGGGGCGGTCTGCCTCTTGAACTATTTTTTAGTGGCCTTCCGTCTTTGGAAAAAAACGTAGGCCTCAATGAATCATCTCATCATAACTCACCCACTCTTCTATTCAACTCAACCTGACAACACTATTGCAACTCCTAGAACAGTCGGGTCTAGCGTCTATCTGTATTCTCCCGCAATGTAGGGCTTCTGTGCCGATGCGGAACGTTTGGACAGTCTTACAACGCATGCCCATCGTACTCCATATATTCTTACATTGCAACTCCAATCAACATCGTTTTCCGGGCTCTTTCCCCGGTTGGTGAAGGAACCGTCTGGAATTCACACTTTGAATTTTTTCGGCAAATATATGCAAATTTGTTAAAGGAAATTGGCGAATGTCGTCGGCGTTGCTGCTTCCAAGCTTCATTCAGTCATTAGAGTCACGAGTGACTTCCCCCTTCATCACGAACTTGACGCAGGACACCTCATTCCCCACCGAACTAACACCACACACGATCCATGTCAACCGTCTACAGAACGGAGCAGCAAGACTCACGCGCCAGGAACGGGGCACCAGAGTCTCAATCAAACTCACGCATACCCAAAAGCCTGAACAAACTATTCGGACAGATATTTACTTTTTTTTTCCTCTGGTGGGAGGTTGGAGCCAGCGATCGTAGTCCTTGTAGCAGCTCAAGGGATGTCGTTTTCTTTCATTCATCGTAGCAAGAAGACACGCCTGGTATCAGCCATTCCGCTCCTTTTCCCGTACCCAACAAGCGCACAAGAAATGAAAGGTCCTCCACAGCGCTCTTGTTTGTATGCGAAGAGGGATCTTTGAAAATGCCGTTGATTCACCCGCCTCGAGCAAGTTGTTTGACGTTTGGACTCGAAGGCGGCCGAGTGAGTATGCTTGCTGGATGCGATCCGCACACGGGGGCGGCGAGACTGTGAGAAACAATATTCGAAGTTGTTATCCACCGGTGACGTCCCATCGGTGCGGTAACACAGTTGACGGGCCAGAACTTATGTTTGTTTCCACACATATGTGTACTTCCTCTACATTTACGTCGGACCAGTTCGACGCTTCGGCGTGCTGTGCTAGTGTATTCGCGAACCCCTGTCGCCCCAAAGACATCCTAAGGTCTGCGTTGAATCAGTTTATCTGATGATGTGGATTGCGATCCCTGGGTCACACGCACGGACACAAGGCGTTGAATCAGCCGCGCCTGGCACATACATATATCTCTCTGCTATGGATCTGTGTGCTCCCACGCTTCTGGGCATCCGACATGATGCGTCCCACAACTGCTGTATTTCCCACACTGAAGAGACGGGGGACGCAATATTCCGCCAATTACATCCAAACCCACATGAGGCCGCAGGAGTTCTGCGTACTTCGTTGGAAAAGCGCACAAACGCGCTTTAGCACTCACTACTTGCCTCGGAGACCCGTTTGCAATCAATCAAACATTCGAGGCTGCAGGATTCATTGTTTGTTCATCATGCTTGATACAACAGAAATGCCAATTTGGAAATTTTGGACGGTTCTGAATGGCAGCCCGGGGTAGCGCCGGTCTCTACTGGAGCCCTTTTCTTTTCTGCCAACGGGCTCACAATAATAGGAAGGGTCGTCTCAAGAGAGAACTCCCGCAAATCATGTGTCACGCCCGAGAACGTATTGTCTATGGAATTACAAATGAGTGCTCTCGCGCATAAATATGGAAGACGAGCTGAAAGAAACAGAAAATGGAATAATACCATCAGCGTCTACCAGGATAAACATGTCATCCATACAAGATGAGCAGCAACCTACCGCCAGTTTGCCATATGCGGTCCAGTCAGCGACAATGCCAACACGAGGAAGGAGATTGTACTGACCATAGTTGGCACCCTTGTCTTGCATATTTTGTCAGGTGAAAGTTCCCCAAGAGGGAGATTAGGGTGGATGCGCTGGAAGTGACCGCGTTGTTCTGGCCACTATTAGCGGTATATGTTCAAAGAGTGCCTGTGAGCACGTTATCCTGTCTCAGTACTCAGGCTGAAAATTGCGTGAATACTCAAACCTGTTAGACTACGTACAGAACAGTTCCGAATAGTGATTGTTCACGTACGTCAAAGAAAAACCCCTCCTTATTCTTACAAAACGGTTGAGGAGTTCCTCCGTTGGTATCATTTCGTTTGTCGATACTTTCTCTCTACCGGACGTGCGCAGGGCGGGTGTGTAAGAGGCAGGGCGGGCGCGTTAGACTCTCGCCTTCGCTCTGTTGTCAAGGACGACCACAACAAACTCACAAAATCCAAAAAGCAAACATGAACATGATCTGCATACGACTGACTGACTGCTATGTGTGACATTTTATAGCGAAAGTGGTATGTGTAAATGTATATTTTCGCCGAGAGGGAAGAAAACAGCAAACCGCCGATCTGTTCGCTAATGATGATGACATGATGACGATGCTACAAAGATCGCAGCATGTACCGCAGTGCTGCTGTGTGTGGCGCTGTAGCAGGCCGCTCGGTATCGCTCTCATTTCTCACTGTCTGTTTGGCCTACAATCAAATAGATAAGACCCCACTCTGCTGCTGTTCTGAAAAGACCGACAGTAGAGTTGGTTGATTGTATTTGCCTCCTAGTCTCCTCTGTCCTTCCTCCCTCTGTGCTGCGCGCGCGCCCGGGCCGTTCTTTTAGAAAGATGGACGCTTGTTCATTTTCAGTCGGTAGGGAACACGCTTTTCCCTGAAGTTTCTTGTAAACTTCTGAAAAAAAAAGCCCGGGGCACTTACAAGCCTGGGTGTTCTGCCTTACTTGTGTAGGGTCAAATAGTCCCATAGGAAACTTTTGCAACTGGAATTTGAGTAGGATAATGACGCATCGGTTTAACCTACAATAAAGTAGGCACTGCATACACACTATTTGTGCAACTTCAAACTTCTACAACTTTTCAAGGTTGGTGCACACTCATTCCTGTCCTGAGGAGGTTGAGATCCTTTCGAGATTTGCTCTGCCTTGTGTTTCTCAAGAGGGAGATGCATATCTACAGAAGCACAGTAGTATCTGTGGTCCACAGCACAGTCCGGAAGGGGAAAAAAACAAATCCTGTGGTCCACAGCAGGTCTGGAAGGAGACCGAAAATTCCGAAGTTTACGACCTGTTAGGGTAAAGGACGAGAGGGCAACAGACACCACATGCAGGCGCCGCTTGAGAACGTGCGAACAGGATAGATGGAGTACCGCACTACAGTGTACTGCTCTACCTGATATTTCCCGCGCGTGATTGTCCTAGCTCATTTAATTTATTTCATGAAGCCGACAGCGTGTGGATATTCAGCTCCTTTTATGTTGTTTCCGTGTTGTGTGAAGTAAGCGACACGAGTGATGTACATGAAGCCCACAGCGTGTAGATGATTGTTCTGACCATGGTTGGCTCTCGGGCGTATTCCGTTTTCCGTGAGATGACGTGTTCTACAGGTACAGTGGGTGGCTACGGTCCACAGCAGCCTGAACGAAGACTGAAAAAATGTGCAACCTTTTCATTATGACTGTGTTGAGTGCCTTGTGAGGTCTGTGATTGTGAGCACTTCCTGCCTTGTCACACACAGCAGTGCTTCTCGACAGGTAGTTATATGCATTGTTGTGAGGAGCTGTACCCTTGAAACATTCGATTGCGGCGAAAATCGTCGACCTGCAATGAAACCGTGGACGGGCGTACATCCTCCCCGTCGTGTGGAGTGCGGCAAGTTCGGAAGTTCACGACCCGTGGGAGGCAAAAACCAGAGGGAGGGTGCGTTTCGGTTCTTTGCACAGGGGAGATCTACGAATAGACGTGTAGACAATTATGTTTCAGCCGTCGAGCCCTGAGAGAGCAGAACCGGGCCGCTGTGAGCGCGGCGGCGGGCTTAGGCCGCGCACTCAACCCTAGACGTTAGCGCCGATTTTTCCGCTGGCCCGCTACGGAGCTCCGGCGGACGCCTCATCTTCAGGGTGTCCTGTAGACACGCCTGAAGTCAGGCAGGGCCCAGGACCATTGTCCTCCCCCCGTGGCTTCGGAGGACTGGTCGGTTCACCTCTTTGGTAATGGTAAACAGAGTGTATTATTATGATCAGACTTCAATAGAGGCCCCCCTGATGGGATAACAAGGGGGTACCATTCACATCTCCAACTACCATATCTGGGCCCCTAGCAGAGTCCCCAGGAAAGTCTTTCCACCACCGCCTGCCCGTCGCGGGGCTGAGCCATCGCGCGCCTCCAGCGCTACACCGCTGCGAAGAACGCCTAAATAGGCCCAAATCGGGCGATTCCCCCCGACATCCCGTAGAGTCTACGCCGGGTTGTTCCTTTTCGGCGGAGAACGTCAACGTCGAGTTACATCATCACCCATTCTATTCTCGGCGGGCCTTTTCTCCTTCTTCGCGAACGTAATCAAGCGCTGAGGCCACACCAGCAGCCGCAGCATACAGTCGTACGCGTGTGACATATCTCCAGCCCACAGTTTAAGTTTGAACGCTAAGTGAGCCTACAAACAGCAGGCTGAGCATACACACACGCACACGCACGTCAACGCACACGCACGACCAAGTCGATGTACGTACGTGACATATTTGACTCCTTACGCGCCAAAAGTATACCCCGCGTAGGAGACGAGATTAATGATGTTCTCTATCTGGGAGTATTGTGTTGATCATGATGATGGTTGAATTAGACCGAAATGAAATGTTGAATGGGTATATGATAGTATCTATCTGCAGAGGGTAGCCGGAGGCGTCTGTATGTTGCCTATACTCTGTGCTGAAGAACGTGGACGTGCGCATGTATGTATATCAGGCAAGGCGATGTCTAGCAGCTGTTTAGTACTTATGCATGTATTTTCCTGTGTGTCAAATATGCACGTATTAGTACAGCACTCTTCGCATTTTCGAGGAATTTGGCCTTTGTTTTCACAGGAGAGATAGAATACATCTATCTGCGCACCGACATACTTCATGGTTGGATTCGGCATGTAGGCTTTTCATTCGCACACTATTTCAATGTGGACACCGCAACAATATACAGCAGAAATGCATGCAGCATGCATGTGACATGTATATCATGTACACTACATGCGCTTTTTTTACTCTAAGCTGTTGTGTACACATTCGACCCACACGACGCATCTCACGGCAACCACGTGCGTGCATGCACAGCAGCATCCACGAGGAGAGAGAACATGCAGCAATCTCTACTGGAACGTTGGTGGTCTATATCCGTGAACGATGAACCACTTACTGGAACTTTGGTGGTCTCTGAGGAAAGTCACCAGCAGCAGCAGTGCGTCATCTTCGTTGGTTGAAAAACGGGGTAAGTTCGTTAGTGTAGTGCGTTGGGGGTGAACATAGATTTTTTCACCGAATGAGCACCATTTTCCTCATCACAACTTCTATGCATACTAACAACCAACAACCTCACTCCCCCTTCCACTGCTGCTGCCCTCAACATCGACTTCTCCACCCAGCGTTCCACCACCCCCACCCAAATAAGAACGATAAACGGCTCCTGCCACCATCCCACGGCATGCATCATACGACGCAACTACTACTACTTTGTTTTCTCTGAGGATGACGCGGGTATGGAGTAGCGGCTGTTGCCATCATGCCTTGGCTTGCGGCGTACGACACAAAAACACGAATGTCTGAAAACGTGGGGGCCTTAAGCTTTGTTTTTCTACGAAAATAATACCCCTCACAGCAGTAGTTCCCAACAAACAACGTCTGTTTCAAAAATCGAAGACGAACCTTTCTCGACTGACTCCAAATTTTTCGAGCGTTCAGTGGAAGTTTTTGCTTATTGATAACTTCGTTCGTGTTCTCATGTATTTTGAGACTGCCGTACTGTAGCAGATTATGGGGATTTCCTAATTTTACACGAACGAGAGCTTTCAACCTCCCCGGCTTTTTCACGGTTGTTTGGTTGCTGCAAGTGGGCGCCCTTTCCGCGGCTAGTGCGTATCATCCAAACCACCACTAGATGATGTTGAACGTAAAATTTCCAAGGAATTTCCTTTTTACTACACTCAAGAGTCTACTCTCTCTCTCTCTCTGGGTTTATGTGCCTGGGAAAATTCACGTGTGTTTATTCATTTGTTTGTTTCTCTGTGAGTTGGCGTCCTTTTCGCAGGGAAATGTGTCTCAATGCTGCTGCTTTGATCCCTTCACTTTCCCGTCTATTTACACCATATAGTTTTAGTGTTCATTTCCTCGCACCTCCTGTGTGCTGTGCCCTGCATCTTCTGTTGGGTTTAATCATCACTGGAGTTATTTACTTCACAATCAATGGCTCCTCCTACCACCATCCCAATGCCTCTTTTACCACAAAATGATTGATTATGTCCGCCAACGCCGACGCCACCGCATCGGTCTGGCTATCACCCCTTGTCATGCGGCATACAACCGAAAATACTTCCGTCTGGGGAAATTGGCCCCCAACACTTCCGTCTGAGGCCGCGAGGGGCCGATAGGCCCCCGCGGCGGGAGTACTTGTAGACTCAACTGCAACTATGTTGGAGCCCTGAAACGCAAGACTTCAACCAGTGTTGCACTCTGAAAGCAGGACGATATTTTTCCGTGCATTAGTCTGCGGTCGCCGTTACACTAATTTTCGACGGTCTTCACCTGCTTGGAGCGGGCCAGTTGCCCGATCACAACGCCCGGGAGCTCGAAACTCCAAATGCGAGTGGAGTTACAGCGCTATGAATGCACGCATGATTTCAGTCATTAGCTACGTATGTCGCGAGGTAAATCGGTTTTATTGATGGGTTTGAAACGGTGTTCAAACACTTTTTTCGGCTGTCTTCGCCGACCTGACCGTGCATATCACGATCACAACGCCCCCTGTCGCAAGCTCGAGACTCTAAGGGTGCGCCGAGTTACAGCACCGTGAATTACACGTCAATCTCCTACAACCGGGGCAAATCTCCGCACGGTGCGCACAGCACTGTCACCTCTAAAGAATCTCACATCCGGTTGGGCAAGACTTTTTTGGGAGAACGTCAATCAACCATGACCGACCATGTACACAGTAGTGCGGACCCACACTCAAACCGAAATTCCCGATATGATCCGCCTCCGATAATCTGCAATTTCCGACAATATATTCAACACAAAAGAAGAGAATGGTGCGGACGGACCTGATCGAAACATGGCGACGTTACAAGCAGTAGTAGTGCGAACCCACAAAAATGAATATTATTTCATCTCACATTCTACAATTCATTGGTGTTGCTGCAACATGTCGCTACATAACCATAACGGCAGCAGTATCGGTCATGGTGCCAACCCACCTGACTGAATCTATTTGCAACACAGCAGTAGGACGATACGGTGTAGTGCGGACCCAAACTCTATTTGCAACACAGCAGTACCAAATTCAAGAACAAAAATCCCGAAAATATTCCGCCTCCGATAATCTGCAATTTCCGAAAAAATATCAACACAGAATGGTGCGGACCTGATCGAAACACGACGCCATAGCAGCAGAAGAAGTGTGGATCCACAATAACATGAATTTCGTATCACATTCAACTGAAACACAACAGACTCCAGCAGGGTCATGGCGGGAACCCACCTGAATCTATATTTTTCAATACAAGTCGCAAGCATGGTCTCCTCGGCACCACAACCCACCCCACACACCCTGCCTAGAGCCAGCTTCGTGGTCTTGGTATGCTGCGCACAATCTTCACCCACCACCCTTCATTTCCACCCATTCTTTCAGCCCAACCAAACCCCTGACGGCGAGGGTACCAGTGGCGCCCGAGCCTGGAGACCTTGAAAGACACACAACGACGGACGTTCTCAAAACCCGACACAAGCTTATGCATCAAACTTGCCGGAGGGGCGGACGAGACCAGGAGGGACACCTCTTCCAACAAACGCACACGACAATCTGTCTATGGAATCTCGAGAAACATCGCCCGAAGAAAAAAAGATATTGCTTTTAGAGAAGAGACCGGAGATTGCCTACTCTAAACCTAAGTGAAATGAAACACAGAGAGCGGGGTCACTTTTTTGGAGTCACCTTTTTGGAGTCATTTTTTGGAGTCACTTATTGTGGGATCAAAATCGAGGTTTGAGAATTTCCGCGACAGAAAATTGAAGCCTTCGGGCTTAGAATTCCAAACTGGAACTGGTTGAAATTCCAAACTGGGAATGGTGAAATTGCTTTCAATCCGAGGCATACTCTGTGCACACTCTAGCTGCCCAAACTTGGCTCCGAGAAGCTCAAAGCACGTGGAGTGTACGTACAGCCTTTGACGGCTTGATAACAAGCAGGCGTGTGTGAGGCGAGGACAAAGTGACGAAGTGCCTTGGTGCGCTCTGCTTGCTACATCAAGTACGCAAAACTCCTGCTTTTTGGGGGTGGTTGAGCATCTTAAGTCCATCCCCCGGATTCAAACTGGCGTAACCCTCTCATTTGCATGTGAAGTGCCAGCGAGCCTCAAATGCCTCAATAGGTGCCGGGACCACGGGCCTCCCGGTAGGTATACCGGCACCACGGCCCTCTTTATCGTGTGGCCGGTGCCCAGTATAATACCGGTGAATCCGGAGGGCACGTTCCGGCACTTGAGGGACTACGACTTTCGTCATAAAGAAATTGAGGGTAATGTGGACGCAAGATAGCAGCGACTTGCGGAAGAGCAAGAGTGGGTCACTTGCTCCGATCCAGTCTGACGACAAGCAAATGTCGTATCGTCAAGTCACCACAGGAGGGCTCCAAAGTATCCAACAGCAGACAACTCGGCTTGATGTGCCGCGTTTCAAGTCATAATCTCTCCATGTGTGTGCACGCCGAGAACACACGTCGGGGGCTTTGATGTATCATCAACCCACGTGCCGCTTCATTCGTCTAGATTGGGATTCGACTCCTCGACAACACGTACGCAGCCTTACACTAGCTGCGCATAGAATAGAGCCTACAGGTGTCTTCAACCACATCAGAGTGTAGGAAAGCACAGCAGGCTGCCTCTTCAGTCAGTATCGGGATAAATCAGATCATCTTTTCGAAGACGCCGCGGAGAGATGACTGATTGCGATGATCCCGTATGGACTCCTGGAAGACCGATCGAGTGTTGGTGTGGAGGTCCATGAGTCCGTCCACACCAGGTCCCCAACCAGCACGATGGTGTATGTTTCATTCCGACTCCACCCCGAACAAAATTCGTGAAGCGCTGTTCTTGCCTGCCTCGTTGAAGAGAAAATACTGTAGAAATGTGGGCATGGGAGCGCGGTAACGGCGGAAATATCAGATTGGTTCGAGCATCCCTATGGATGTGGTCACCAGACAAAACAGTTTGTTTGTTCGTTGATACAGTAGTAAGGAGCAAGCAACAGAAAAATGTATCCCACCTGCCCGACATATTAGTACAGGGTGCGTTCTCGCTGACAACTACTTTGTATCTTATATCATGTCACCAGTCGTGCACAAGGTATATAGTGCTTTTTTATTGGTCCTGTGGACGTATCAGGTAGTAGTTCTAGCTTGTGCAGTTTCATTATTATTTTCTTTCCAACGGTTGTTGTACATCGGATTCGTGATACAGAGTAACGCCAACGGGATGCCACACCAAGTTTTGAAAAATTGGTCAGATAGACCACTCACTCTACACGCGGACGAAGCAGGGGATGTTGATCTCGCTTGCGGCATTGTCCGATTAAGACCCTCCCCCTTGCCGGCTGCAATACGTCTATAGCCCTCTAGAGGTGGCCAAGACCACCAGCGCAAGAGTCTACGCAAGGAATAACCAAAATTCTGTCCTCTCTGCATTTAAAAGAGATCTCCAACCGGAGGTTGCCTCAAGCGAGGCCAGCATCCTACTTCTCCGTCTGCGTGTAGCAGGTTCTCTTATTGAGGACAATAACAAAACGTAGTGCTGTTTACTCGGCTGGATCACACGAACCTCAATTGAATCCCATTCAACACAATCCATCACACTATCGCAATAAAGAAAAAATTCGTTCCGACCGACATGCAGAAAATACCAGCCATTTCTTCCAAGTCAGACCTGACACAAAAGTAAGTAGTAGGCCAGAGTGGGAAAGTGGTAGGTCGGAGTGGTTTCCCGTCTCGCAGGTTAAAAGAATGGCGTGACTGGGTAAATGATGGAGAGAGAGACAACTGCATGATAAAATACACTGATGAACCAGCCCCCTTGGTCAAGAGGGGAAAGTCACTTCACTGGCCCCAGACTCTGCTTGAATGCAGGCGTATCTGCATGTGCTGGAAAACCCAAGATTGTTAGCCGAACGCGTTAGAGCAAACAGGGCACAAGTAGGCTGCCGAAATAGATAAGTCCCTGGCAGGGTCAATGGGGAGCGGGAAAAAAAGGCGGAGAGGATATGACAGCATTCATTTTTCGAGTTCAAATATGGGTCATACGTCAAGAATGAAACACAGAAATCGGTCCAAGACTTCCTTGCGTCACCCCCATCACTTGACATCGCGCGTTGGTGCAAGAGCACGACGGACGCAGCAAGCGACTCTAACGACGAAACTAGTCACGAATCACTGAATATAGCATCAAGGACTTTCGACAAGATGTCCAAAAGGCGGCACTGCAGCCTTTCAACCCATCAACCCAATACCTGGTATTCTTTGGGAGAGAAGACATCTTCTTCGACCATAGTAAAGTTGGATCGATCGTCCATCCTCTTCTTCACCGCACCAGAGGAGCTCGGCTGTTTTTCGCGAGACCTTGAAGGGGCGGATTTCACCGCACCATCCTAAAGCAGAGCCAAAGTATAAGGAAACAGGGAAATGAGCAAATAGCCTGAAATGGCTTTTAGCTAGCTTTGTATGCACATCAACCTGCTCACCCTATCCGTTCTATCTAGCTCTTCCAATCTTTCGCGGCAAAAAGCATGTCGGTGAGTCGGCTTCCGCCTTGCCTACTCGTAAACGGGACGACGTGTGGTTATTCTCCATGTAGCATTGAAACAAGATGACCTTTCAGATTCATGTTCTCGCCGGTATCTCCAGTCGTACAATACTACGGTCGAATCCGAGAGAGTTCAAACAGCAGATTCAGAGATATAAAATTGCCCCCCATAACAGAAACGAAGGATTTTTTTTTTCTTATTGAAGATGGTATCATAACACCAATAAGGAACCGTCACGAGTTGCGCGTCGAAGAAGGCGCTAATTGATGGTACCTTGGACTTCCTGGAAAAGAAAAAAAAAACAGAACAAAGAACTCGTAGCAACCTTGTCACAACACCACCGCTCACCTTGGAAAAATATGAGCAATACAGGTCCATGCTCTCCTCTGTTGCGAACGTGCTGGTTCTGCTTTGCAAGGCCTCCAAACCCAGCACCTCCTCGAGATGGGCTTGCTCTTGCTCTTCCTGTAAGTGCAAAGAATCACATCCCATTGGCCGAACACCAAAGCCTCAATATTGGCAAGGTGAAAACGCCAAGCTGTCATTCGGGTTTCGGAGTTGCATCCTGATCGAGAAATTATCAGCCCTGTTGCGTCGGGGAACTATTGGGTAGCTCGACATCCACGTGCCATACAGCAACAATCCAAGAGTTGTTCGAAGAAATGCGTAGCATTCTTGCCGATACTCATTTTCTCCTAGGGCGTGTCTTAACTGCACTTTTCTGGACAGGGAACGGGAACAGGAAACTCGGAGTTCCCTGTTCCCTGTTCCATGTCGTTGTGTCCTAACATACACAGCACTTCCAGGAACACGGAACATTTCAGCGCGCGCGTGCAGTCCGCCGCAGGTACTCAATGGAACCTCAAAGGAAACAAACACAATCATTGGATGCAGAAAGACCAGTGGGGGGTAGAGGAAGGGGGAGTGGTGTAGGTTTTGAAGGAAGTTGTTGAGGAGCGCACACCAAACACACGTGCTAGGTATCGGTTAGAACAGGCGGTGCTCGTCATGCAATCCGCACCCTCGACAGTGCTTTGGCAGACTTGATTATTGAGTTGCGGTTCACCGCAGCTTACCGGTTCTTTGCCATGTTATGTTCCCCCATACAACGGCTACACGAGCATCCCCCGCAGTTTTTGTGCATGCGAGACACCTGATGATGGTGGCAATGCCTATACGGCTTGAACCGGTAGCATGCAGTACCTGTGGTAGCCACATGCCCGAGAGTGATCACACACATCCCACCAGGTCCTGAATTGCCACCGAAGGGCCCGTGTTCCACGGTTCCTATGGTCTGTTGGCTAATTTTCATGAACTTGCACATTATGAACTTGTACAATAAAATTACGGTGCGGCGTAACTACCTCAAACAGGGAACGTGCGTGGCATTTCTTGTTTCCAGGAAAATTATTTTTGTGTGGCTGGCTGGCCAATCAGACAATAATTCCGAGTTCCCTGTTCCTGGTCCAAAAAAGTGCAGTTGAGACACGCCCTAAGCCTTGAAAAGCGGAGAGAACAGGATGTGTCCAAGCGTAGTGATGTTCACTCGATTGTGGCAGAGTAGCGGCCGTGTTCATATCGAAGATTGACAAATCTCTCCGCTTACGTGTCTCAATCTACGCATGGAACACATAAATAACGTCAACCGTAACCTCGTTTGCGTGATTAGTTGGATTGCCGTGGTTGCATTTCATCAGGCATAGATCTCGTGCCTCAATCTGAACAACGAAAATGATGCCAGAAAATTGCTGTTTGATTGAATGGTCGTGACCCGCATGGATGCCGACGACTGCTGTGAGCCTCCGCTCCTTGTCGAATGTGCCGTAACAACAAAGCTGAAAATTAACCCACCGCCACGGGCAAGGTACACAACGTGCAGAGCCGTTTCTCACAACAGAAGCTGAACTGTGAGTCTCGTATGGATGCTACCCACACCAGAAAGCAACTATTCTCACATGTTCGAGGCGCCGGCGGATTTGGTTGACGACACCGTCCACGTTGATGCCCGAGTGCTGAAGGTGCGCTTGAGTTAATTCCCAACCCTCCTCCAAGTCAAGATTACGTTGAGTTGCCCACCCAAGCTGTTGCACTTGCCGCACAACTGCTGCCGCTACTCGTCGTGCAGAAATGTCCTAATTGGGCAGGCAAGGCATTCCTCGGTGGAGATACGCTTTGTAACTCGACATGGACGAAAACGTTTTTTCGTGCGTGACTGGAGTAATGCAGTGCACCCATATTCTGAGACGCTATCAACGTTCACGTGAATCACAGCATTCTCTACGCCCGGCAGACCAACTTTGCCAACGCTCTTGTTGGAATAGGTGTTGTTTCAAGCGAGAACAGAAACGAAACATAGAGCAGGTGACGTCGAACGACGTCTATACATCATTGCAGCACGGGCGTTTTTAAGTTCCACATACCAGCGTGTCAATGCCCTACCTTGCGTAGCCCTTCGTACGGTTCGACCGTGAGCGTTGCTCCACAGTGGTGCTCCTCCGCCAACTTCTGCAACGCCAGGGCACCCGCGGCGGTATCTGTGGCTAGCGTGAAATCTGCCAAATAAGAAGCTAACTCCGTCTGCGCACCGGACAAGTAATCGTGGGGAGTTCTCACGTTACTTTACATCGCGCACAACTTCGCTTTGCGTGCGAGTGGCCCAAGCCGTACCCACGCAAAAAAGTCCACGCAAAATATACACGCTGCTAAGTGTATTCGAACGGAAGCGAAGAATATAGTAACTGAAAAGGCTCCATGAAACATGCTTCAATCTATATGCAATCGGGAGAAAATAAGCGTGAACCCAGAACAAGTATTCTCGATTTTACGAGAGACAGACACTATCCACCGTGATAACGCACGGGCATCGTGAGGACCAGTCCACTAGACAGTGGTCCGGCGCATCAATAGAATCGTAACAAATGGTATCCTGATGAGCACATACCTCGTTCTCAGGGTCGACGAGAAGACTCATGTCGTTCGAAAAGGCCGCATAAGATGCCAACTCTGTGTCGGCATCCTCTTCCGCAAGCGGCGACCCAATGTAAGCCTGCAATAGCAGAGACGCTTCGTAGGTTGGAGCAAAGTCAACTTCCGAACATAAACACGTCGACGTGTAGCGTAGAATGGCGGGGTGAGGCGTCACTAGGGAACCGGGTTGGCGCTCTCTAATCTAAGTGCATCATATCTTCATAATATTACCACAGCAATGGGGGCCCAGCGCTGTTGTACCCAAAGAGTTGCAATCGCATTGTGAAACCGCTCCAACCATATAAATGAAGATATATGGCACGAATGACAGCGCTTTGCCACTCACCACGTCACGAACGCCCCACATTGGGCCTTCTCGCGTGTCTGGCTCGCGATCTGCGTGAACGGACTCCGTCGGCCTGCTTGAGGTAAGCACGCCGCGCTGTGGTCGACCGAGCATACTTCGTGCCTTGACAGATATGTCTCGTACGTACCGCCCGATGGTGACGCTCTGATCTCCACGCCGTGGTTCCTTCTGCGTTTCAAGAGCAATCACCATCGCCACCACGCGATTGCGGACAAAACGTCAGCGCGAGCAATAAGAGGTGCTTTATCACCGGTGAGCCAGTCACAAGGGCAGAGCGTGGGTATTGTTGTGCCGCTGTTAGTCGTGGCGAAAAATCATCTTGGGGAAACCAAGGGAATCCTCCTACGCAACACTTCTGTGGACGGCTGTGTAATGCCAACAACCACACATCACTCACAGAACGGTCGGGCACGTGGTACAAAAGAAACGTATGCATACCTAGCTTTCTGCATTCAGGCCACCCTCGGTCTGCGACTACATGTACAGACTGGTTCAAGATTGTTTGGGTTTTGCAAAGCAGGCAACCTGTTGCATACGCCTGCAAATACAGCACAACGTCCAGGACGTCAGCACAAATCAGATTTGATCAGCGGCCGAAGCATTGTCTTCCACGCTCAACCAGTAAAAGAGCGAAAGCGTGATGCACGGTAGTCCACCCTTCCACCTCACCGCGGGTTTCTGGAAAACGGAGCGGCTTGGAATCTTCTCCTCCACGGTCGATAAGGTACCTGTTAGCGACAGAAATTGCAGCAAGAAGGAGGGGGCGACAAGGGTATCAACGAACGCCCGGTGCTTCAGCTGGATGGATAATCATCAGAAACGGCAACTCGTTCGAAAAAACAACCGTGAAATTCAGGGGCACCTGCTGAAGGACGCCCGCCTCCTCCACTGGCTTTCCTTCCAGGGTTCGCCGGAACCGGAACCGCAAACTCGTGCGAGAACCATTTCTCGAACATCGTGAGGCGCTCCGGCTGCATGAATGGATGGATACGTCGATTGATTCGGGGTAAGTGGAGCGAGGGTGATTCGTAGGCACACGGGCAAAAAGGGGAGATGGAAATGGGAGAGGCCGGTATCCAGCAGTCATCACCTCGTGTATTCGAATGAAGCGTTCTGGAAGTTGTCCTTGTTTTGGTGGGCCGAGGTGCATCCACATCCGTTGCTGAGCGTACCGCTGCAATGCATCTCGCCACCACTGGCTTGTGGCAGCCCGTTGTCGAGCGCACATCCGGCGCACGCGGCGGCGCTTCAGCTGCATCTCTGCTATGCGGTCTTCATCTATCATCCCACTCAAGGTTGTCGCTGCTGAAAGGGCGTTCGCCCCACTCTCGTTGCTGTCACCAGTTGGTTCCTGAAACAGTACGTAAAAGACAACCGTCGGTAGCGGTGAATTAAGCTCAAAAACATGGTCAGAGATAAAAAAAAAATGTAGACAACCGTGAAATCATCTAGACGTTGCACCTGCCTGGACATCGAAAGCGGCAGCCATCATTTCGACCACCACACGCGGGCGGGTTTACCTCGTCCTGGTCCAAGAAGTAGTGGTCTTTCTTGTACTCTCTCATGCTCTGGAGACCAGCGTTCTCAGCGTGAAAGTTGTGCAAATAGTAGTCTGTGTCGAGCTCCCACAACGGCTTGCCGGTGGTGGTTGGGACGTAGTATCCCAGGAAGAGGTTGATGGCGTCTTGCTTGGCACGATCTGTGAAGGCGTTGCTGTAGTATCGACGGATCGACGTAAGCAACTCGCGGTGCTTGTTCATAGACCCCACCTAAATTTCGGGGGAGAAGGTGAATCTCACGTGAAAGTTCAAACATGTGACTGTTGTTATTCTGTTATCAGTAAACAAGGCACCTAGTTCAGGTCCGTCACAACAGATTTCAACACGTCGTCATTGTCCGAACGACCAGCAATTAGCTTCGGCGAAACGGGTTACATTCAGCCCGTGCAATGCGGTACAGACGACACAAAATAACTTCCTCACCTGCTTGCCTGGTCCGTTGCCCCTCGACACTTTTTTGTGTGCTTCGGAACCTCCGTATTGAAGAGCAATGTTGTCTCCGAGCTCGCTGTAGAGCTCCATGAACACCAACGCGACCTGTACGAGCACGCACCCATACGTGCCTGAGTTTTCACAAGCATAGGTTCAACGGACAAGTTATCTTATCTCAACTATCTTGGCACGTGGACTGGTCCTGAGTACACTACGGGGTATGAGACGGCAAGACTCGAAAGCACTAAGAACGAGAGAAATACATCTTACCTGAGATCCAGACTCCAACGACACTTGGTTGCTGACGCCCATGACGTAAAGCTGTTTGGCGAGTGCGTGTACACCAATGCTAAACTGACCAACATTTGTCCTGTCCAAGCAATCGATGCAGTTCGTGCGGAGGACCCCTTGCTGCTCCATCGGCATCACGGGGAGTCCTTGGCCCCAAGGTGGTGGTAATAGACCAGAAGGATCTCCAGAGGGTCGTTTCGGGATAGAACTGTCCACTCCCGCGTTCGGTTCGCCACTTTTAGCGTGCAGCATTGCCTCCCCTTGCCCGTTGACTTCGTGGAGACTTTGTGGCGCTTCCGGTGCGTTGCGGGTTCTTGCCAAACCGCCTTGGGAATAGCTTTGGGCTCGCCTGAGTGATGGCAACTCGCCTCCCCCGGTGGTGCCCTGGTCTTTCGACAGCAGTTCTCTGCGAGGAGCGCTTTGGGACCAAGAAGATACAGAAAAATGGGGGGAAAGCACGGCAGTAGAGGCGAGGGGGCGGGTTCTTGATTCCGATTCACCGCTCGCAGAGCCCGTTGACCTATGAACAGCGAAATACTGCAAGTGACAACTGAAGCCGTAAAAAACTCCCCCCTCAATCAAGTGCCAACAATAGATCAACAACGAGAGACAAAACCAATAATACCGCGATCTCGCTTGCCTGCAAAAAAAACCGACTTGCCCCACAGTCCAAGCTGCAACTTCTTCCAGCGCCTTCAGAACGTTCATGTCTCGGTGTTTGCTCAAATGAGAAAAATCCAAGGCGCAGTACCTGATCTTGTGCTCCTGCAATAGAATGATCGAGGAGCAATAACGTTTCTCGTCAGTTCATCATGTCAACAAAGTCATGTCAAGCACCGTACCCATTGCAGACTCGTTCACACACCCAAAAGACCCTCAAACGCCGGCACCTTTGACGAGGAAGGAGGTTTCAACGTGCCTAATGATCTTCTGAACACCCAACACCTGCAGTAGCCCTACTTGAAAAGCATGCCCGATGACGAAACAACTGCTCTCTCCTCGAGAGAAAAAAAAAAAACAGTCAACGCCCATGCTGCACAACAAGACGTGTACCAAGATTCAAACTTTCGAATCGGTGATGCCGCATGTCCAACATGCACGAACTGCTTAGAAAAAGCTAAACTTGTCTCACATTGGCCAAACCCCAAATGAATTCCATATGTATGGATAGAAATGTGCGAACATGCTTCCCACTGTGCCCCGTCAGCGCCACGTAGCACATACCATGGTGTGAACGAAATATTCGTGACAAAGAGTTGCCCAAGAAGATATTGACTTGTAAGGGGAACATGCACCAATTTGAAACGCCATTACGTTGAAAAACAGAACCAAACTTGGTAACCAAATAACAGTCGTAGGACTAGCGTGCACATCAACTCCTTCGCCCCCCCTCCCTCTACTACACGATGCAGTTCAATCGCGGGGTCCACGACAACAGATCGATCCTCTTTACTGTTTACCACATCACCCATACATAGCCTGTCTTGCATCCGGTCATGTCGAGTCTCTCCGCCGCACAACATGTCGTGCCCAGAGCACGCCATTGTCTAAGAGTGGCCAACATGTGGGTGGGGTGCTTGTCGTACATCGACAGGGTGACTCTGCACCGAAAATACGAAGATACCAAGTTGCTTTCAAGAGCTGTTTCTTCCTAAGAAGTAAAACTGGTCTTAACATGCCCTGCGTGCGAAGGCAGCATGTATAGAAGCAAGGACCATGCCAATTCGGTCCGAGCACACTCGACCGACCCACAGATTACCGTACCTCGTTCTCGAACCACAATAACATCAACATCGACACTGACGGAACGACGAACAATTATACCATGGCGGAAGCAAGGTTGTTCTCACCGACGGCATGGTGGAGTTGACATGTTCAACTGCCCGGCGATATTCCCTGCCCACGATGACCTCCCGTTCTCTCCTCTCCGTCTGCTTGACTAGGTCAAGGACCAGGACAGGCGAGCCATATCTCTCTAAAAGATCCGCGAAGTGATCCTAAGAACCGATAGACGCGAAAACAATGACAGAAAGTCCAGCGTTAGCTCATTCACAACAACGTTGACCAGATACTTTGAAGACTGACATCGCTTTTCCATAGGAGCGCAATATTTTTGGCAGGTATTATATCCTTCATGCCCTGAAATGTTGACAGCATGTGATGCAATCCTAGGAAGCCCATTGCATAGCTTCCAGGATGCGCGGGGCAGGATTCATGAAGGCAGCCGTCTCATCTGACAAGCTCGTAGACATTTGCGAATGCACATTAGCGTATTTTTATTACTCTTGACACCTAACTAGTGTCGTGTTTGATTCGTGCTCAGGAATCCAACAGTGAGTACATGACGTTCAATGTAGCATGCAGTTCTAAAGAGGAAAAAGTATAGCGGTCGCTCGCCTGTCTAGCATACTCACACAGAAGTTCAGGTTCTAGTCTCGCGACGCACTAAAAAAAAACAACGGAGTACAGCACGAGAGTGCCTGCGCTTCAATTCGTACGTCATTGAGCCCGTGGGACACAACGCCCTCACGCTAACCTTGATCAACATGAAACACAGAGTAATCAAGTACCCAGGTGACCGGTGGATATGAAGCTACCAGTAACCCCTCCAGTTCGTACTCGTCTACGCCTCCTGCACCACATATGGCCACAACCCACGCATTGTGAAGCAAGCCTACAATACAGAGGGTCGAGCAACTTTCTAAGCATCGTGTTTGTCTGTATACTTGCAGGTTGGGATAAACGAAAATTCGCCACCAAAACTATGGCAGTGGTGCCTTGAAAATGTACACAGGGAGCAGTGAACAATCACCAGTGATAAAAAGACAAGCTACCGTAGAATCTTTAATGAAAAAAAACGTTTCCCTTGCCCTCTGTAAGTCTCGTCTCACACGGGCGCTCAAGCTTTGATAAGTTTTACGGTAGAGGAACGTGCCGTTTGGTAGGCCGAAATTAAAAAGATAATGGCAAACGAGATACAAAAGTGTCTGATGATGACGTGTGGCTAAATCATGTGCGGAAGCAAACCTGCAACAGACACACAAGTCAATCATCCCACATAACAAAATGAAGTGGGTACGTGTAAAAATGCCGCAAAATGTTTGAGCGGCCTGTTTCATTTGGGAAACATGCTCGTGTGCGTGGTGCTGTCTGTGCACACGGTCGAGAAAAGGAAAAAGGTATCGTGCACGCAAGTGATACTAACTCAGAGGCCACGCGACGACCTACTCTCCCTGATTTCGAATCACGGAAGACCGAACAAGCACAGGAATACGGCACCTGTCTCGTAGGGGGTGCGCTCAACAAATGTACATTCTTTGCTGCTTCATAGGACACAAAACCAACACGAAATGATGTATCATCACACAGGAAATACTGTTTGCAGAGGCTTGCGTGAGCACAGCGTCCTCATCCTTAGCTCACCTGAGTGGCAGAGTACATAGGGTCAACACGACTGTTGACGATGGGGGGCTTGGGGATTGAAATGCTGCTCTCTTGTGTCCAGAACGTCGGAATGGATCCTCGCATTTGCAAGAACGAAGAGAACACGCCCTCCTTGATCCCCTCCGCATGTGCGATCTGGAGCACGGAATATCAAACGTTCGTGTACAAATCCAAACAGGAAAGGGGGGGGGGGAGGCGGAGATTGACATGGGAGTCCATCCAGCACGAAGTGGAATCATTTATGCCACGTGTGATGCACACTTCCTCTACCATTGAAACGAAATGGTGAACTCACGGTACGACCACGTGTGTTCGGTTGCCTGCCATCGCCCACCACGATACAAGCTTCGGCTACAAGTACGGTTGGTGTTTTTTCATTTCTCTCACGAAGGCTAATCAACAACGGTAGTTTGATTCTCGATATGCATACGACAATGCGAGTGTTGTCTTGTCTCGTCCACGTCAGCGCCTCACCACTGGACCCACACCTGCAAAACACTCGTGTTTTCAGACGACCACATGAAACCTTCTCCAGCATGACTCAACGGGGTCATCAAAAACCTGTCCTACGAGTTCCACAAGAGGTACCTAGCTGTTGCGTACTGCCCGTCCGCGTTCGAGAAAGTGCTGGTGAATCCTCGCCTAAACAACGCGGCCTCACCTGTTCGACCTCTACGTCATTCGCAACTTTGCCCGTGTCACTCACGCCACGCTTCAAATACCTGGGGGAAAGTACAGAGGCACCAAGCGTCTTGGATGGATTATGATGTGGTGATGTGGTGATGCACACGGAATATGTCTGCTTATTTGTCTACGATCAGGAAAAGCCATAAACAACACACAGAAAGAGGTCAGCAGGCAAACGGTTGCGTTCATGGCTGTTCACGACGAAACAACACCTGGAATCGTACATACTTCTACACGACAATGCATCGGGGTACGCCAAGAAAGAGAAGGTGGCAAAAACGGACGAAGCTTCGACTTAACACTCTCCCACCCGACTTATTTTTTTCTCCAGTGCAGTCCGGTGTCTACACTATAAGACGCATAGAGTATTTCGCACACCTTGCGCAAAGCAGCGGCGGAATACACCACCAAAACGGGGGGTGCAACAACAAGGCTTTGGACAGCCTAACCCATACAGAGCTGAACTTGCGACTAGTTGGTACTCAATCAGAGAAATAATGTGCAGCTGCACGTACCGTGTTCCTGCGAAATGCCTGGAGCGGCGAGCGATGACCGTTATGTTCAGCATGCGTCCAGACAGGTCGCACTTGCGCTGTAGGAAAGCTCCGTGTACGATGGGAATAACCCAAAAGGACGAGTTCAGGTGTCCAACCTGCGCCTCGAGCTCTCGGGTCTGGTGAAAGTTCCAAGCGTACATGTCCTGGGGGTGCATGTCGAAAGGGACATGGGTGTCCATTTCTAGGGGTTAGGCTCTAAGGTGGGAAACCTGATGCCTAAACACCACCACACCGGGAGCCAGCCACGCGTATCCAACGAAATATATACAAAGAACAAAGGGAGCTCTAACTTTTGGTTGCGTACCTTGAACGGCGGAGGGGGGAACGTTTTGCTCGTCGCCGCCGTCATGTTGTGCTGCAAGGAGTTGGTGAGGTCGTAGGTGTAGGAGTAGAAGAAGTCCTTCGTCAAGTCGATGAACTGAAACAGGCCCAGATACTTTGCCTCCGCTGTTTCCCTGTTCCGGTGAGCGTTACAGAATTCAAGGCGAAGGCGGCACAAGCGAACGCACTTACAAACCAAGCAACCAAGGCAAAATTACCCGAAAAAACGGAAGGATTGTCGTTCTACAACTCCTTCCTAAACAATCAAGGAGCACAGGATTCGCTCGCAACGTTCGAGCATTGCATAGTCAGAAGTCAAGCTAAAACAACACGTCATTGGTGGATCACTACTAACTACACTGAACGCCTAGGGTGGAAATATTATACATCCTCGCAAAGAGCTTCTCTTCAATTACAAGTCTGGTCGTATCCTGCAAAAATTGAGAGTGTAATACATGGGCATTGCGTGCGTCTCATCGGCCTTTTACAAACCTTTTGGTCATTAGGGGGTGCGCGGGTCTGCGCAGAGAAAACATGATCGTTTTCCCACAACTGGGGTTGCTTATAACAGTGGGGGGCCTCAGTAGTGCCATTGTGCCCGCCGAAAACACCGGCACAATACTGAGTGACCGGGACTACACCCAGATAAGACTAGGTGACCGGGACTAAACCCAGAATCGGGAGTGCAAGTTAGGGAGGGCTCTGGCTGCTCCTTGAGCTATACATGGCTATAGTTGACTGGGCCATGCGTAACCGACATACGGTGCTATTCTGTTGCGAAAGTGAAATCAATCTGCTTGTGAAGGGTCGATCTGCCCTTGGTAGGGTGACCAAGTGTTGAACACCGATGTCTCCCACCTCTGGGTGGGGTGAAGCCGCCGGTTGACCTTCGCCAAGGTGCTGACGAACGCATTGGAGTCATTGCCGTGTGCTGCGGTAGAGCTGAGTGCCCCAGATGCAGTGTCGGCAGGTTTGATAGCAAACATCTCCGTGGCTTTGATGGCATATACCAAGTTTCCCCCGATCGCACCTACCTGCGCCAGGGAAGTTAAAGTGCCGTTCCGACAGCAGGTGAGGAGCCAATACTGGCGTCAATGACACGTCAAACGCAGACGAAAGGTTGACACAAAACACTACAGTCTCGCTGCAACCCCTAACTGTTTCTTTGTTGCTTTTCTGCTCACCAGCCTGCGTTGCGTGATGAAGTTGAGGTAGTAGCAATCGAGGAACCTGACGAATCCTACGATGCCATAACCCTTGGCAGTCATGCTGAGCCCTCCAACGGTTCGGTTTCCCTCGTGGATCATGTCCAACATTTCGATCATGTCGATTGGAGTGTACACGACCGGATCCTCCTGGCAAATGTCTGCCAGGGATGTTGGATTTACCACTCGACGGTCGAGCTTGAGCACTCTGTCGGCACCGAAGACCATGGCGGTGGTGCGGTTGAGACAGAAGTGCGAGGTTGTACAATGTACGTATCAGATGTATACAGTGCGGGCTCAGACGTAAGCGCCCACGTCTGTGTATGAAAGCGAGGAGGAACTGGAGACATGCCAAGAGACACCATCCGCTGACTACACAAGCAGCCTTATGCATATGGCGCAAATACACGTGTCCGAGCGAATGCGCCACCCTCCTCAACGCTAGCAAGCGTCGCATGTTGACTGCACGATTGTTGAAGAACTCGTCTCCACATCAAAGATGCAGACAAGTTGGCCACACTGCTGTCGATCGTACGCATCGGTTGTCCCACAGAATGAATAGGTGTACAGACACGAACACACAGCAAAGCCTGCCATAGCTCTCTAGGTTTGTGGGCGTTAACACTCGCAAATATTTCCATGTGTTTACCGGAAAGAATTGTAGTAGTCTACACATAAAATAGGAAAGCATACCTGTAGGTGGTTTCGGACCGGTCACTAGCAGTCAGGTACAGGTGACTCGATGTCTCGTACAAGACGAACCTTTGCGATGTTAAAGAAATCATATCGCAGTACAGAGACAGAGAGACCCACGCAACGGAGAGAGGTTAAAGAAATCAGATCGCAGTACAGAGACAGAGAGACCCACGCAACGGAGAGAGAGAGAGAGAGAGAGAGAGAGAGAGAGAGAGAGAGAGAGAGAGAGAGAGATGAGAGAGACGAGAGAGACGAGAGCGAAACGCGGCGAAACTAAAGTGAACATGTCAACGTCCACGTGCCAATGTCCAATTTCCGGAGCGAGGATGAGATGGCGTTTTGCGCCGCCGTACTACTGCTGAAAAGACTACCTCACCGTTCGAGCTTGCTGACAACAGGTTCCAGTGTGGCCTTTGCAGCGGGTTGCTTGCGCGGTTCCCTCATCTTGATAAGTATGCATAAGGAGATAAGGAGAGAAGTGTGAATGAGTGCACCAGAGGCAGGGTAGGGAGACGGAGAGACAGCCTGACGGGACTGTCGGGTAAAAGAGGCTCCGTAGTTGCATGAGCGAAAGAGACCCCGGCGGACACGTACATGTTGCACTTGCATCAGATCAGCCATATGAGGCATGTGTCGGTGTGCATGTGTGTGTTCGTCCCATCTAGTCTGGCGCCAGTCTACTGTACACACGTTTCGATAATTACAGTATGTTTTTGACTATTATAATCAACGGAGGTCGCACAGTTTTTTGTATTGTTTTTCCTTCGGCAGTGTATTTAGTCTAGATTTTCTCCTATGCATACGCATACTACACGAGCTTGAAGTGGCTCACACCTGGGGACCTAGGGGTAGCTATTTCTTCCAAATACTTCCAGGGTCGCTTCCGAGGTGTTGGGAGATTTCGTTTATTTTTGCCTTGGAATCGCTTCGCCAAGTTCCTCAATTTGGACACACATCATTACAGACTCTTTTCTAAGATAGAGATGGTTTCGTTGTGTCATATTAAGAAAAAACAAAAAAAAGGGGGTGATGTTACCCGATTCGCAGGGTATCTGTCGATTGACTTTTACCAGAATCGGTACACCTTCTTCGCAGTGAAAAGTCGCCACTTATATTCGCACCCACACCATTCTTTTGCGCAACTCGTCAACCGTGAAGTCGAAAAGGGTAAACCCAGTGACAGATACATACGTATCGTGCATAATCCCTTTTTAGTCTCTTGGGATCCTCGTTTTGCCTCTGACTAATCCAACGTGTAGGATGACAACAACATGCTCGGGATTTGGTCGGGTTCGGATCTAGAATAAAAATGTCGAACTTGAGCCAAACACCGTCATCGCCGTAATGTCGCCATGCCCATCGCAGGAACCTTCGTGGATTCAAGACTTGTTGTCAGGCCGCAGGGCGCAACATCCAGAAACTATACGTACTACTGCTGTTGAATCATGTTGCGGGTGTTGAATCAACCTTTTGCAAAACGACCCTCCACCTCGTGTCCAAGGATTGTTCACCCCTTCCCACTCGCGGCCTCTAATGAGCAACGAAATGTATTCATCCCACTCGATCTTATAGCTAGCATCAACGACATCACGAAAGATTCACACAGAAGACTTCGATGCAAGGCAATCCGGCGGCTCCGACGGGGTTCAAGCATCCGAAAGGTCTGAACAAATATGAGTAAACAAAGTACGTAGGAGATCCTACATCAAAATTCGGGGGATTCACACTTAATCTATGCATGAAAGAGAAGAGAACAAACGAAAATGATTACGTCCTTCATTTTCGAGCTTTTGTCGTCGTCTACATCAGCGCAACCCCCCGTCCGACCAAACCCCTCGGCATGGCATATTCCACACTCGAAAGCAGACTGGACTGTATGACGAACACATTATTTTCGACTCCGCCTCGCTTCATGTTCTTTGGGAAACATATGACAGACGCCGAAGTTGGTTGTGTTCGGCTGAAGTGCTACATGGAATACCCATCTATCTCGCACAGACGGTGGTGTGCTCCGTGGAGCAAAAAAAGGCTTCATCACCCGCCGTAAGGTAGTTGTTCATCTCGCCTAACGTGTACGGCAGGAGAGGCAATTCGATCAACATGGCTACCTCCGGGTAGTTTACGCATCGTCCAAAGCCGCAATACCCGGCAATTCCTTGCCCTCAAGAAGCTCCAAGCTAGCGCCTCCGCCAGTCGAAATATGGCTGATCTGGCTCGCAACGCCAGCTTTCTCGACTGCAGCAACACAGTCACCACCCCCAACTATGGTGATACCGCCTTCAGCGGTGCGGGTGGCCAACGCCTTGGCAAGCTCGTTGGTGCCATTCGCAAACGCATCCCACTCGAAAACTCCGAGAGGTCCGTTCCAGACGATCGTGTTCGCTTGCGAAATCTCCTGTTTGAACTCATCCACAGCCGACGTGCCGATGTCAAGGCCCATCCAACCGTCAGGGATGTCCTTCGCGTCAACCTGACAACGATGGACAAAAATTAACGTCAACACGACGTGCACACAGTGTCCAAGATTTTGTGCTTGACGTGGTCGAGCATTCGATCTTGCATATGATACAACAATTATATCATACAGCGTATTCCTGCCTGCCTATTCACATTCTCGGCCTTCATTTGTGCTATACCTATAGGATAACCAACAATAAAACACTAACAACCCAAGACTCTTCCAAGCCCAAGTACGCGTACAATGCAAAGCAGTCGCCAGGCGACGCAAACTTGCTCACCAGCTGCGAGGCTGCATCGCTCGCAAACTTGTCAGCAACGACCACGTCTTTGGGTAGCAAGAACTTCACCCCCTTCGCCTCCGCCTTCTTCATCAAGTCTCGCGCCATGTCGACGAAATCTTCCTCGACCAAGGAAGCACCAGTCGACATTCCAAGAGCGCGATAAAAGGTGAAGATCATGCCGCCGCCAAGCAAAATGCTGTCGCATTTGTCCAGCAACGACTCCAGGACGGGAATCTGCACCATCACGACGGAGGATTCACGTCACACCATCAACGCAGTACTGCATCGAAAAAATGTGCCTTACAGCCAAAAATACAATGGCAAACTGTTTTGGACAAGAAAAATAATTGAAAACGTGCGTCCATCGGTCGACACAAATTGGAATGCTGATGATTCTTGTACAGGAATTCTTCCAGCGAGAGCAAAGGCCCATCACGCCTCCTGTTTGTGATATGCCTCTGCAGCCGGTACTCAAATCTGCCTCCCATTCCATATGTTCTCTCGGATCAACATGCTTGTTTGGAATTATTGGCCGCTACTCAAATCTGCATGCCCATGCTCACGGGTGGCATATAGTCGTATATCCGCCAGTGGCATCCCGACATCCCGACTTCCAAATGGTGTCGGAGGTGCCAAGGATCATCTCTTCCTGCGCTCTTGTATTCGCACATACAGCAGTATGGAACGATTCTTCCTTGGCCCCGATCGAACCATTATTATCTTGGCCCCTCTACTTGCCTAAGAACACCTGCCTGCCCTCTGTAGAGGGATAAAGATACCGCAGCCATGGGACCCTTCAAAAACGTAATCTACGGAAGGAACTTATCTCCTCATCTTCATTTCGGGAATGACAATAGATTTTCCTCATCTGGAATACTACCGCACCTTCGTGGAGACCTTGGCGCCGCCGATCATGGCGAGGAACGGCCGGGAGGGGCTGTCCATGGCGCCCTTGAGGTAGTCCAGTTCCTTCTCCATCAGGAACCCTGCCACGCTGTGGTCCATGTACTTGGTCACACCGACCGTCGAGGCATGAGAACGATGAGCAGCTCCGAAAGCATCGTTCACGAAGATTTTTGCGTGAGCGGCCAACTGCACATAAATGGGAGCACACCCGACGGCGTCAAACATGAAGGATTTGTTAGTTTGATACACGTATCGCTGCACGGATGCGTCGTAAGACCTGAAACGTGTGCCAGAACGAGGTCGATTGCGCTCACACGGTTTGGCTTGGCACAAATGCAAGACACAAGACGGTGCTACCCTTTCATTTTTCTGCTAGACTCACCTTTTCAGCAAAATCAGGGTCATTTTTCGTCTCCCCCTTGTGGAAGCGGACGTTCTCCAGCAACACAACGCATTCCGCCTTCGATGCCTGTCGAAAGATAAGCATGTTAACATGTCAAGCACACAAAATACTGGCATTGACAAGCATGCTTGCCACGAGGCACAGAAGTAGCTCTCTCGTTGGTGTTCCTTAATTTGCAGCAAATAAACATATGGACATACCCATGCGAACAGCTGCATGCAGTCTTGCACTTCGTACAAAACACGAGACTGCGACAAGATCAAGGCCGGGGACACTGGGCGGTATGTACATGCTCAAAGATAGACTCAATACCTGCTCCTCGACTTTGTCACCAATGCAGTCAGTGGGGCACGCGACCGGTTCGTCCAGCAGTTCTCCAAGGCACCCTCCGATGTTGCCGATCCTCATAGACTCGACCACTTCGCCCTTCGGTCGACCGGCGTGAGTGCACAGGACCACCTAAACGTCGTTGTTGCAGAGTTTCCAGGGAAAAACGCTCATCTTTTTGCGACGACGAAGCCTACAATTATGAGCCGCGGAGCGCGAAGCGCGACCTTTGTTCTTTCACCCCAGGAGGGAAATAAAGGATCTATGTGTCAGTCTGTTCCAACGCGATGCAGGGCCCCAAGTTTGATTTCCGCCTAATTTCTGGGCGACCGAATATGCCCTCCTTTTCGACCAGAACGAGGTCTAAAGATCACCGATTTACGATCTGCTGGCGTCTCTATGGAGGGAGAAGAATAGGGCACTCTTCGTCACACCGGTTTGGTCGTGCTCCAACAACAGATGGCCGTGCTACAGAGGCAATTGTGCCCAAAATTCGTAGGAGATACCTTACCCCATCCTCTGCAGTTGCCGAGGAGGCCGCATTATAAAAGCGGAGATCTCAAGCGCGTGCGATTCAAACCAGGGAAGAAACAGAGGTAGCACACCGCTGACAAGTCTCGCACACCCACAGCATCACACCCACCCGCCGTGGTCCAACCCCTTCCATAGGTAAAAGCACAGAAGCAAACAACAGACCTGGTGCCCGCTCTCTGGCTAAACAATAGGGAGAGTCTTGGCGGTTCTATTTGCCGTCGGAAAAATCGATGGGTGAAAACAGGATAGATTGAGGTCTTCTTGCCCACAGCAGCAACAACAACAGCGGAGAGCGAAGTTGAGGCGATTGGCGTTGTTGCCGCAATCGCCATGTGGGACTCAGAACGATGTAGGGATGACGTATTTCGGTGGACAACAATAGGGCGGGGGATAAGGGAAGCAAACAAATGACGCCGCCTCCAGCAAGCGAAACAGAGAGAGACTGAGGTGTTGACAAACGGTCCATGCGAGAGAACGAGCTGGCTGTGTCGGAACTGCGGTGCTCCTACCACTCTCCACTTGCTTTCCACACCGCACTGCCCGATGGGTTCTATCAAGTGTATCTAACCCTCTCGTTCATTGTTTGCCGGCAGCAGTGCAGTTAGGTGACGACCATTTGGCGGTACTGCTGTATGTTGCATCGCGTGTGTCACGCGTGTGTGTGTTCGTCCGCAGTTCGTCCGTCATTTGACACCAGCGGGGAGCGGATGCCCAACATCTTGAAGGTCCGCTCAATATTTCCGGATGCGGACAATGTATTTGTATGAAGTGCGGAAGTCTCCATCACACACAGCATCGCAGATACAGACTACTACAGGTATTGCGCCGACCCCGCGGCCCATTACTCCTCCAAATATCTAGTCACATAGACTGCTTGTAGTAGATACAAGAGCGAATTGTTTGGGTTGAAAAAAAAGCCTCAGTGGTCGAGCCTAAGGACGCCGCTATCGGGTCAGTGGAGGTGCCTGCAGCAGCGCATCCTCCATTCCCTGCACGTTCCATATTGTTCGTGTTTGGCCACACGGTAGTGTTCCTCGCACACAGACATGTGTCGCGTGTTGTTCCACTAACCGACGGACCAATGAGGAGACGTCAGCTAGGAGTGAGGAAAACAATGCCGTTCTCCTCCGCTACGTGCTGTTGTGTACGATATCTCCACTATCCTGTCCATGCCATGCTGTCGCAGTCTGTTGCCCGGAAAACAGCTAGAACACAACAACAGGTGAAGCGATTTTCGACAGAGAAGTCAAACTTCGACGGGAAAACACGAAACACTTGATTTCTACTGTAAAATTCCGCGCAAGTGGCACTTGGTCGAATATTTATTTGCTCCTTCAGCCGCGGTGCACAATTTGAGGAACCCTATACGTCTCGAAAGCATCACACCTATGCATACCTTGGCTCCTTCCTTGAGAAGAAACTTCACCGTCGGGACCACCTATTCGGTGAGAGAAACATAGGAAAGTGGGAGAGTTAAATGTGGGTTCACCTGCACCGAAAGTCCCTGTGGAGGAGTGATGTAGGTAGACAAGGCATGCTCGCCCACAATTGCAAATATGTAAATATGTAGCGCCAGCCGATATTTTGATATTTTGCAGGTGTCGGGCGTGACGGGGACCTTGTGGAACGGAAAACAACGTACTCGTGTTGTCGTGTAACGTATGACAAGGGTCGTGCGACGGCCAGATCCAGACACGGCCAAGTCATGACGCGTGGCTGAAGCCCGGACATGTGATCGAGGTTGTGGGATACTGCTGTACACCTCGATCATCAGTTACCTAGAAGTACGAGGCACGTTTCCAAAAATCTCGAAGCTCGATATACCGCCGTAGTCTACCCAATGGCGGATACTTGTATCTGTGGAAATCTTTCAGCTAATTGCCAACGCCACCTTCTGTAACGCACAGTGACACAAGAGTTACTTACACATGTCACTGTGAGAGGTACAGCAGAGACCGACCTTGAAACTTGAAACATCGTCACGCTCTGTTGTCATCTCACGTGTAGCTCAATCATGCACAACATGCTTGTGACCGAGGGACCCGAACAACCTAATGCACTTGCATGAAATATTTTGCAAAACACGTACGTACAACATATATACACTTCGTTCTGCTCACCGCGCGTGCTCTCGTATCATCGGTGATGCTTCCATCCTCCTTACTCCGAGGTAGGTTGAGATCCGCTCGGACCAAGACAGGCTTTCCGCGGAGAGACACCTCCTTCGCAAGGTCCTGGATAGTCTTTTTCTTCTTGACGCTGAATGAGCGCGAACAGGTCACAACGCCCTGGGCAGCCCAACGACGAGATAACACTGTAGCTGAACGGAACATGATGCGAGAGTATAATTGCACACCCGGTGCTTGTGGTGTGTGCAAAGTGCGAAGGAGGCTGTGCAAGTGTGTTGCGTGTGACACACGTCGAGGTACGTCACCCGGGGGCTTTTTTTGTCAAATGCGAGGGGGTCGATGTACATGTACGAGCCGCTGACCCCCGCATGCACACAGCCGTCCCAACAGCCCAATTGACGACACACACTGGCCACAGCACCACAACCGCACACGCTGAGGAATGCATCGAGTCGCGCTGAATCACGGAAGGGTTTTGACTGCTGCTGGCAAAACAAATGCCGCCAGAGGATGGTCAGTACTCTCACGCCACGGCACCTGGCGAGCCCTGTCTGACACCAGTGTCAGCGGTGGAGGCTCGGGAGAGAGCTCTGGGCAAGAAGGTGGCGCAAGGGGAAGGCAGAAAGGAGTAGGAGGTGCAGGAGGGGCCACGCAGCCCGCGGGCCGGGGCCGTGGAGCATTTAGCCAGTTCCTGAGGACACACGAGGTGATGTATTGCGGCTGTACTCATTGATGAGGTTTGCGATGATTCTACTTTACTTTGTCAGACCGCCACTCATGATGCTGCGAGCCGTGCACACACACCGAGACGTTGGTGGATGTCTACAGCAGCGCGGAACCAATGCAACAATGAACCGAATCGTTACACCTGGACTGGCTGCTAACGTTGGCGCAGCCAGTCGGGTAGAGGAAGATGAGGCAGGTGTACACAAAAACATTGAAGTGGCAGTTACTAAGGTAAGAAGCTGGCATGTATCTATTGTATCTACGGAGTACCGAGCAAGAACTTCATTGTGCCGCTTCTTCTTGCCTCCAACGATCGAACAAGCACAGCAGTAGCGCAGCTTAGGGTCGTGGTATGAGTGTTCATCGTGGAAAAAGCATCGGTGATGACCGCCCAAGTTGTTACTCCACAATTGCTTTTTTAGGAAATATGCTTGTAATCACAGCGTTTCGTAAAGCAACGCATTGCTCTGCCTTAATCGGTGCATGGCCTATGCGCTTAGGTCGGGCGTCGCACAGCGCGTTTTACCTGTGATATGGGGTGACATAAATATTTAGTGCTGGGACACCACAGTCGGACCTCGGTTTGGGTTTGGCTACGCATATTGCTGGTTAACCCTGCTAGTGCCCAGTCCCTCCGCAAAAAAAACGTTGCAAGAATGTTTGTCAGCCATTGGTCGAGGGTTACAGTCCGTCCAAAGAATCTGAGCTCCTTGCCAGCTCCTTGCCAGCCTTGCCAGCTTGCCACACAAAGGGTGACTTGGCTTCAGTATGAAAAGTGTCCCCAAAACACGTGGGGACACTTTTCACGTGGGGACACTTTTCTATACTGAAGCCGAGTCAGTATTTTTTCCAGTACCAGGCAATGTACAGTTTTACGACCTAGGGTACACGCGGCTTGGGAGATGGTGTACAGCAAGCCAGAGGCCGAGGAGAGGCATCACACCGCACATCACACAGCGTACCACCTCAGCCAAGCATGATAGACCAAATGTTCTCACGTGCGTTTCACACAGCGGACCCTAGGTATTTGAGTGCTGTGTCCCCAAAGAGTGTCCCCAATTGGGCTTCCAGTACTATTAATAGGAGGGTTGAGGACACGTCCTCTATCGAGGACCAGGCAGGACACTATTCACGAACCAGGGACCAGGGGACACCTTCGTAGAGGCCCCGCAGACCAGCAGTGATAAGGTGTACGGCACTCCCTTTTTTCGCTGTGCTGGACAACACCATATACAACACCTCGAGAGAGCGGGCTGCTACTAGTGTGTGGGCACAGATTCCTGTCGCCTACGGGCTGCGCGTCTGCGTCCAGCATAACGGTATGTGGAGAACAAATATGGGCGATGAACGCTGTACGTCAATTTCATCACAGCAGTAGTGCACCAGTGCTCAAACGCGGGGCGATGTATTTTTCTTGAAGTACTAGATGTACGTAACAGTTTGTTACCGTAGTCGATGCATCCGAGAGAGCACACAGATTGTCAAGAACACGCGCACACGTTGGAAGAACAGGCAGCATTGGGAATAGAGGCATTGAACAGGGTCTCTCCAATGTAGAAGTTATAACGCTGCGAGCGTCTAAGACGAAGACGGTGTCACGCCGGAGTCGTGCATTACATCTTCGCTGTCCGGGTCCCACTCCCGTGAAGAGAAACTTAGCTCCCTTTTGCACGCGAACGGAACGGATGACGATCACAGCGATCCGCGCTGTCTGCTTTTGAAAGTTGTTGCGGTCGTTTACTGACGAATCTCAACTATAGCTTGCAGCGAAGGACGGGGGCGGGTTTGTGCACTGCAGGCAGATCAGCTATTCGCAATGTATGGACGATTAAGTAGTGTGATGCGGTGCTGCCGTGGCTTAGGCAACGTTTTGCCTGGTCTGCACTGCAGCCCTGTAGCACTACCCCACTGCTGTCCGCTAGTCCTGTACGGTCGATAGCATCCCTCTACAACATACCGTGCACTAATTTAAGGTCGTGGTTCAACAATGTACAGTGTTGAGCAAAAACTAAAACTTCTACGCAGCAGTATTATCGCAAAACCACGGATCAACTCGTCGCCCTGTCAACGCATTTGTATGCTGTTCGTTGATGGTCTTGCCTCCGCTGCCCCTGGGGATGGCGATTTGTCCCCGCCTGAATCTTGAACACACTTTCCTCCATCAATGGCACATTTATAAATCAAGAAAAAGGTGTGTCCTAAACCGAGGTTCGACTGTACCAGTACAAGTACATTGAAAAGTTTAATTTCCCGCTTAACGCATAAGAACGTGTTACTTTAAGTGTAGAACTGTGCTCAACGCATAAGAACGTTTCACTAGAACTGGCTTGTACATACTCGAATCCGACAGTAGATGGAAATACACTACAAGGGTTTGTAGCATCGGAACATCGTACAGGAGCATATGGTATTAGAAAAGGGTTTGCTTGGTAACGGTTTATTAGGTGGACACATTTTCGGCGGCAACGCCACTCGGTGGTAGTTTTTTTGGCGGTAGACGTAATATGCGTGTTTTGGCAGAACCGACTTGGGCGGAGGCGGTTAACACCACAAAACGGCGTTAAATCGGCGGTACCGGAAGTTTCACGGCGGCGAAATTACCGAGTTTGTCCTTGGTGTTTAACTCACAGAAAGATTCGGGGATGCTCGCAACTGTTGTATGCCATACAAAATCCTGGTATAAACCCTCTTTTACCGTCATGTTACTTGTTGGGTTAATTTTTTTATCATACCTCGGGTACTGTTCCGTCGGATCCTAGAACTCGGAAGTCTTACACAACTCACAGAAGTATCGGATAGGTTGTTTGGAAAACACGACTCACGGAAGGATCTTTAGGGATTGTGAAATGTCACAGAACTCACATCAGTGTCGGGTATGGATAAAATTTCCCTCCCGCATGCTTCTACACGTGCCCTACAGATCATACTCTTTGAAATTCAAGACATGCACTATTTGAGAAAACGAGTTGTCCTTTGTTGAAAAACAAGTAAATATACTTTGGACCAAGCAAACCACGCGTGAGTGAGGGGGGGGTCCGGGG
>FN649731.1:2348914-2388448 GCA_000310025.1 Ectocarpus siliculosus | reverse complement strand
GGTACATTTCATGAGGAGCCTAACGAAGGAACAAGAAATAGCAATCGCACGCGAAGCGTCGTAAAAACGACACGGGCATCGGAGCAATGAGCACCAACCAATGTGGCATTGTCCTGCGCCCGACGAAAAACATTTCACCTAGAGAAGTACAACAACCGTGCAATGTAGATGATCTACAAACCATCCATAGGTATTGCGCGTGTTTCCTACCCTACAACCCATAAACAGAGAGAGAAGGCTCAGAGTGCGTAAACACCACATGTAAAAGACGTAAACATTCGAGTGCGGCATAGGTGCGCGTTATGAACAAGGACCCGGTTCGTGTTCTGCGTCAAAGGGGTTTGTTTTCAAGAAGCCAGTCAGTCACTGCTATCTTCACACGATGCCGCAAGAAAGAACAGACAAAACAATGGACGCCGTATTCGTTACTCCACGATTCATGTGCACGAAATGACTCGTTGCATGCGCCAAACACAAAGGTGTGGGTGAAGGAGCGAATCAATCCCAGCCACACGCCTCCAACCCAGCCACCACCATGAGAGACAGCGGGTAGAGGGAGAGCACCATAACTCCGTCGACCACCCTGAATGTGTTTCGCAAGGACAACACAGCCATTGCCACCTGCAGTCACACGAGCCGACAACGACGTACAAACAAAACGCGACCGTTACCACATGTGAGTTTAGCGGGCAACACCGCATTCAATCCAGCAAGGCGAGATGCGAGGGTGGGTGGCTACATGTAAGTCGCAAGCGAAACCGCACAAGGGGGGCATGCCGTGGATTGTCCGGATCCTAGCGGTGCTTGCTGCTTGCAAGCAAATACAGCAGCATTCGCATCACAATGACAGAACAAGACCAACGATCAACATACCCTGTTAGTACATCGTACCAGGTATTGTACATACAACCCGCGAATCTACCCACCTGCACTAGGAGGATGGTGACCGTTTCCGCGCTGAACTCCCATGCCAGGTTCCGGAAGTAGATGAGGAACATAAACACACCCAGGCAGAACGTGTTGTTCATGCACGCGGCGCCCTGCAAAAACATTCAGAAGAAGGAGGCGCTCCATTCACGTTACGGGGCATATGTGGTGCGAATCTTGCAAAAAGACGTGAATTGGTGACCGGGGAAAGCGTGGCGAAACATCCAAGACAAACAACGCGCATTTCAAACGCACACAACGGGCGCAAGCAACAAAAAGTACCATCCTCAGTCTCTCTCGCCTGCAGTGCTGCGAAAGAGATGACGATCGTGCGACTGGTCTTCTTGAGAGAGTAGTTGAAGGCGGCAATGAGCTCGCTAGCGTTGGACGCGAGCGGCGCCAAGACGAACGAGATGTAGAAGGACGAAATTCCCGTGCGGTCGCCGAGGACTCCGAGCACGTCCACCATGGGATCTGTCGCAACAAAAGGCATCACCGAAGTCAAAGGCATGTCAGAGTTGCCTTGCGCATTGACGCTTGGTCTTCGGGTGCGCCCGGGCCTTGCGCAACCCTTCTTGGAGGACAAGCCTGTTCACCGCGCACGGCAGGCCTTGATTTGACTGTCAGAACCGTCTCCGTTCGCTGATGTATTTTGGGGTACGGGACGAGGGAAAGAGATAGAAGTGCTCAGCAAGAGCAAAATCCCATCACGGCAGCTCTGCGAGCTGTCTAGGTCCAGGGGGGTTAACGACGGTCCGCCACAGTTCGTAGACCTCTCCAATATGACAGAGGGTTATCGATTCGTCGTGCTGTCGCATCGATACCTGCCCGTCGTCCATTTGCGACATGTTTCAAATAATATGTCAGGGTCCCAAATCATGAATTGAGCGCTCTTGGATGGCCCGGGGGACAATCTGTGTTTTTCTACTGTATTACGCCCAACACGAGCCCTTCAAGCAGCACGCCCGAAGTCCCAGTCGGACTACAGTATAGCACTTTGGTGCTTCCTTGTCCCTATCTATCTGGTCACGAGCGTCGAACAAACCATGGTCAATGAACAACAGCAGGAGGGATTCTACACCAACCCTGCTTGATTCGCTAGTATGCATACAGTCCTGGAGGGACAAGGACTTGCAAATTCCGTGTTGCACTACGAACGTTGTCCGTAGACACAAGCTTGCTCCGAAATTGGCGTATACGGTCATGAGAAGGGGCCCGTCTGCCAGGAGGACAGCTGCGAGGTTTACCTGAGAAAATGAGCACTAGGGCTGTCCCGACCGTCATGAGGTAAGCCGCGCGCATCTTGACGTGGTACTGTTGTTCCTCTGGTTTGAGGTGTGCCAGATCCTCCGGCATCTATGACATGACACCGTACAGATTCAAGGGGACACACAGAGAGGCAATGTACGAAGTGCGAAACAACTGCTGTTGATACAACGGTAAAAAGTTCTCGCAGAATCCAAAGCAGCAAATTTTCGACCATTATTTACCAAGAGAATACAGTACGGGCTCACGGGCCTACTTCCACAAGCTGCTGAGCAGAAATTGGTTCGAGTCAGATACGATTCAAGACTTTCTTGTTTCGACAAACATGACATGCATACGAGCCTGCGAGTATTTCTGACCTCTTCGTGCTCTTCGGAATCACCGTCATCCGCCGCTTCGTCGATTGCTGCCGGCGGAGGGCTGCTGAGACGGAGAAACGATCAGAAAAAAATTAGTTGACAGGTGAGAAAGCCAGTTTCAACACATGACGAGTCCTGGCTGGAAACGGGTAGGTCCAGAAAGCCATTCCGGTTCAACGAAAACAAAAGGTAGATGTATCTCGAAACGGCGAAGCCCAAGCCGAAAAAGCTACTCACGAAAAAAGGGCATATGGTACACAGTGAGCGCGTCAGCATAGGCGATCCAAGTGCCCAAGGACCAACGCTCGCACAACAGGAGCAAACAGACAGCAGTATCTGCTTGTAAAGACACGACGAAAGCCGTCCAAACACCATCAAGTTGTGTCCAACAGTACAGTAGGCGTTGCTTTACCTGATGGTACCGGTCGGGCTTTTCTCCAGGACGAACTTTGCCACACCCGTCACGAACTCATCGAAGTCGATTTGATCCGACTGGTCGGTGTCGATCTTTTCGAAGATAGCATTCAGCTCCTTGAGTAGCAAAAGGTGGTTCGTCCAACATGCAACCAGAATTTGACGAGTCAAATGTACTGCTGTAGCACGGCGGCAGTCTCGACATTTTCTGGGGCGGCTACAACGGCATACCTCGACCGGGACAAGGGTACAAAGGCATACATATATAAGCAGCATGACGTGTAGATTCCTGACTCAACCTCCATTGCACGCCGATTGCACTGACCGAGGTTTGGACATGCTCTTGAAGGTCGTGGAAAACCGACCAGAACTCTCCTCTGTCCAGCTGTCCACTGTTGTCGTCGTCGTACTTATCGAAGAAAGGCCTCAGCAGCTTCTCTAGGCGCCGCATAACGATCTCCGGGAGAGCAAGGTTGCCCTGCAGCCGAATCGTGTGTGGGAACAAAAGGTAGAGGACGCGCAAGATTCGTCGTGACTCGGATCCAAAAAGTCGCAGAAGCTAACTTTACCAGTAATGTAGACAGCCGCAAGTGGGGCGATATGAATGCATTCGGAGCAGATTCTCACAATAAACCAAAGACAACCAACTGGGCCAACCTCCTCTTGAGCTTAAGCGCTCCCTCTCGCGCTCACCCCGTCCATGGACTGGTAGCCTTCTTCGGTTGATTGACGGGTCGCAGCGAATCGAAGCTCCGCCTGAAAATGATAGACACAGACATAATTCATACACGCAAGCGTCGGACATACGCCTCAGTCCCACAGCCGACAAGACTCAAAAAGCTGCGGAGACAAAGAAAAAAGGACGCCTTCAGAGGGGTTGTAACGCAACAACCCCTGCCTGCTTCCCCTTGTCAGTACGTCGGGCATAAAACAAGAAAATCACGGCTGACGGACATACGGCAAACACAGAACGGGCCATTCACGACACAAACAATTTGCAGCACCGCTGGTACACCCACAAAGGCCTGACACGAACGAGCGTGACGACTCTAGCCAAGGAAAAAATGACCAACAAGTTGCGAACTGGTATTCTTGCCTGCATGACGCCGAGCAACGAGATCTCGCCATTCATGATCTTCTCGCGCCTGACCTCCTCCATGTAGTCCTCAAAGACCTGATCGCTGTCCGTACGACTCAACTCCCACTGCAGTTTTGACATAGGTGGTGTTTCGTCGGGCAGCGACGTAAGCGGAGTGGACAATATTTGAGCCTTTGCATTCTTCACAACGATTTCAACGCAGATCACAAGCGTTCACAAGCACACGGTCCGGCGCGCGTGGGGAGGGTGTACTCATAGTCGTGCATGCCGTAGTTGTTAGACCATCGGCCTCGCATCCCTTCAAAGTCGGGACAGAGCACGCGGGGTTCTCACCGGACCAGGCTCTCACATCACCAAGCGCGAAGCGCCGTGAGGTTGTCAGCGAGGGGCATGGAGGGTGTGCTGCATTCTGTTGAGGGTATTCGGCATCTTGTGCGTACTTGCTTGCTTACGGATGACAGCTGCGAATGACTCGATATATTTTCTGATGCTTTTAGTTCCAGAGACAGCTATAAGCACTGCGTGGCTGCCTCGAGGGTGCTTCACCATTTTAACACAACGTGGTGCGATCACCCCCTTTACGCGGAGTGAGCGTTCTCGACCCCGCACAACAGAATCTACTCGACCACCATTATGGTTACCGCAAATAAAAACAAAGGCAAAATGTAAAAAGCGGGGGGGGGGGCAGACAAACCTGGTAGAAAAGGTATCCCGCGAAGAGCACCGTGCAAGTGATGAGACCAGCCAGAGCGAACCCAGATTCTCCAGCGGAAACCTCTGCGTCAGTCTCGCCAGACAAGAAAAATGCGGGACCCTGGCAAAAAAACGATAGTTCGCAAGCTGAGGGAGCAGCTGGGACTATGAGTGGCAACCAACAACACTGCTGTTCATAAGGGATGAGAACCGGTCCCTGCAATCGGCAGCCTTCACAACGTTTCAGATCCAAACACAAAAGTTCGAAGCATACTCCTCGTTGGTCAGGAGTGCCGGCTTTTCATGGCCAATTAGACATGACCAAAAGCCGGCAACAAAGGCGTCACAAACAACTGTTCAAAATTCCGTTTCCTCGCATTTTGGTGTCTTGTTCTTACGGAAACAGATACGTGTCCAGGATTCGTCATGAATTAATTCACACTTTCGACACTTTGTATACCTGGGTCGATCATCCCCCCCCCGAAAAAGTAAAAGACGTGGTAGTTGGATAGCTTAGTACAGGTTCATTCGTACTATGCATACCCCTGTGCAAACTGATGTTTTCTAATTGACAAGAACGCGTGAACAATTTGCTGATGAGTTAAATCGGGTGTGCATCCCGAACCATCCTGTATACTGAACTTGAACAAGCACTACGCTTGTGGCAGGTGTGTTTCGAATTCGTAATCGTTCCACCGAAATCCTGGGTAACGCTACCGTAACCTTGAACATGAAAAATATCCGCCCAGGGGAGCTCGAAAGCCGCGGCTTGTCGTGCGGAAAAACAAAAACAGCAGGTTGCGCACAATCGAAAACGTCACAGCATCCAGCAAGAAGCGTGAACGCGAGAGGTGCCCTGTACAAAATCACAGCAGGCCTTCAATGCATGTCATACCCGCATCCACCTAACATGGTCCGCGCGATGCGAGCAGGAGTGGTTTTTCGTGTCTCATGCACCCACGGTTGGGGGATGCCCATTGATTACGGCGTTTGTATAATAGCATGAACATGAAACGTTGGTTCCGATAGGGCAGTGCCGCGATACCCCCGACCATTCCCCGCACCACTGCCCATTTCTCTACTCACGCCCCCAGAACCTGCAAAACGTTGCGAAGCAAAAAACATGTCGGCAACATACTTTAGTCTATGTACCATCAAAAGACTGCTCGACCACATGATGCACTGACCTGGATGATGAAGTAGCTGATGCTGGTGATCATCATCAGCTTGCCTCCCTTGCTAACCTGAGGGCTACCAGTCACACCAGAATTCAGGAGGGTCTCCATGAAAGAGAGTCCGGGCGTAAGCTTGCTCCATCCGACCACACCCGACGGGCGTTTGTAAACGGCCAGGCCAGTTTCTTTGTCGATATCCACACGGCCACCCCACGTTGCGAGGAACCTGCAATGTGATGTGAAGAAAACACACAAAAAGACTGGCTTCAGGGTTTTTTAACGTCGAGCAACTCCTGCAAGGGTGGCATGGTGCGAGCGAGAAACATTGCTCACGAGCGAGAAACTTTGCTCACGGCAGAGAGCTTCAGTTGCGCGTCGCTACAATTCTTGACAAGCAACCGCAGCCGGTCACGCCGCCGCGAGTGGTGTGCGAGGGCGCCGGGTGTAGTTTGGCAACGCACAAGAGGATACAAGCGGGGCCCTCATCAACTTGAATCCCAACGAAGTATTTATTTGAGTGATCTAACCGACTGGTGGGCCAACGCGCAAGCACCACGGTTTTTGCACTGCTGCTGAATCAACTCGCTTGACGCGAATAAAACCAGGTGACATCCACACTGCTAGAATATGGGGTGGGGGGGTGTACTCATAGTCGTGCATGCCGTACTCGTTAGACTATTGACCTCGCATCCCTACAAAGCCGGGACGGAGCACGCTGGGTTCTCACCGGACCAGGCTCTCACACAACCAAGCGCGAAGCGCCGTGAGGTATTCGGCGAGTCGCATGAAGGGTGAGATGCATCCTGCTAAGGGTGTTCAGCATCTTGTGCTTACTTCCTAGCAACGGATGACAGCTGCGTATGACTTAATTTATTTTCTGGTGCTTTCACTTCCAGAGACAGTTATAAGCACTGCTGTGTAACTGCCTGAGGATGCTTTACCATTTTAACACCACGTGGTGCGATCATCCCCCTTGCGCGGAGTGAGGGTTCTCCACCCCGCACAACATGATCTACTCGACCACCATTATGGTTGCCGCAAAAAAAAAAAAAAGAGGTAAAAAAAAACGGTACCCTGGTTGCCGAGTTCACGAAGTGAATTAGCTTGTTTTACAATGTCGTTGCCAAGTGACGAAAACCCAATCCCGATGGCAAACACCGGGGGGGGCGGCTTGTTTTACAACGTCGTTGCCAAGCGACGAAAACCCGAACCCCGATGGCAAACACCGGGGGGGGGGCAAGGTGGGGGGGTGGGGTGTACTCATAGTCGTGCATGCCGTAGTCGTTAGACCATTGACCTCGCATCCCTACAAAGCCGGGACGGAGCACGCCGGGTTCTCACCGGACCAGGCTCTCACATCACCAAGCGCGAAGCGCCGTGAGGTATTCGGCGAGTCGCATGAAGGGTGAGTTGCATCCCGCTAAGGGTATTCGGCATCTTGTGCTTACTTCCTTGCGTACGGATGACAGCTGCGTATGACTTCATTTATTTTCTGGTGCTTTCACTTCCAGAGACAGTTGTTGGGGGGTGGGGGGGGGGCTGATAGCCCATGTTTGTTTGATGCTACGAGGTAGGGAACTACTACAGTGACAAATGTCGAGAGGGAAACCGAGAATAGGACCACGGCATGGACGCAAGGCCTACTACAGCAATAATGAGCCGCGGAGAGCGCGAAGGGCGACCGTTCTTTCCTCTCCGTCCCAGGAGGGAAAAAAAAGGCTCTAAATATCGGCCTGTTCCAGTCGCGATGCAGGGGCCCAAACCTTGCATTTCCGGGAAGCCTAGATAACCCACTGGGACCAGAACGATATCTATAGATCACCGATTTACGATCTGTTGGCTTCTGAGGAGGGAGAAGAATAGGGCAATCTTCGTCACACCGGTTTGGTCGTGCTTCGGCGAGAGATGGCCGTGACTCATAGATATTTGTGCCAAAATTCGTAGGAGATACCTCACCCCATGGCCTGGAGTTGCGGGATTATAAAAGCGGAGATCTCAAGCGCGCGCGATTCAAATTTGGGAAGAAACAGAGGTAGCATACCGCTGATGTCTAGCACACCCTCAACATCACACCCACCCGCCGTGGTCTAATCCCTTCTTTAGGGAAAAGCACAGAAGCAAACAGTAGACCTGGTTCCCGCTCTCTGGCTAAACAACAGGGAAAGTCTTGGCGGTTCTATTTGACGTCGGAAAAATCGATGAGTGACCAAAGGATAGATTGAGGTCTTCTTGCCCACAGCAGCAACAGGAACAGCGGAGAGCGAAGTTGAGGCGATTGGCGTTGTTGCCGCAATCGCCATGTGGGACTCAGAACGATGTAGGGATGACGTCTTTCGCTGGACAACAATAGGGCGGGGGATAAGGGAAGCAAACAAACGACGCCGCCTGCAGCAAGCGAAACAGAAGAGACACTGAACTGTTGAACAAACAGTACATGCGAGAGAACGCGAGCTGGCTCTGATGAAACTGTGCTCCTGCCAGTTCCACCTGCTTTCCACACCGTGCTGCCCGAGGGTTCTATCTACAGTAGTGTATTCTAATCCTGTCCATTGTTCATTTGTTGCCGGCGGCAGTGCTGTTAGGTGCCGATCGTTTGGCGGTACTGCCGTACCATCGCGTGTGTCACGGCACGTGTGTGTGTTCCTCCGCCGTTCGTTGGTGTAGCATTTGATACAAGGGGGGAGCGGATGCACAATCTTGAAGATCCACTCAATACCTTCCGGGTACGTATGCATCACGTGCGGAGGAAGTCCCCATCACACTAAGCATCGCAGATACAGACGACCGCAGGCACTGAGCCGACCCCACGGCTCATGCTCCTCCCTATATATGTAGTATCGTTGTTTTCCTCGTTCTGTCGCCGGAACGTGTCCTTCTAGGGTCGCATAGGTGAAGCGTTTGAGCATATATCTACTTGTATTTGATCATTGATCATTTGGTCGTATGGCAATAGTGCAAGGTCTCCTCACAATGTATCGAAGACAGGGATAGGTATACGAGTCATTCAACCGCCGTATCCATCATCTGCGGTGGGGGGTGTACTCATAGCCGTGCATGCCGTAGTCGTTAGACCATTGACCTCGAATTCCTACAAAGCCGGGGCAGAGCACGCCGGGTTCTCACCGGACCAGGCTCTCACATCATCAAGCGCGAAGCACCGTGAGGTATTCGGCGAGTTGCATGGAGGGTGCGCTGCATCCTGCTAAGGGCGTTCGGCATCTTGTGCGCACTTCCTTGCAACGGATGACAGCTGCGAATGACGTAATTAGTTTTCTGGTAGCACTGTGTAACTGCCTCGAGGGTGCTTGACCATTATAACACAACGTGGTGCGATCAATCCCCTTTGCGTGGAGGGAGGGTTCTCGACCCCGCACAACATTATCTACTCGCCACATTATGGTTGCCGCGAAAAAAACAAGGAAGAAAAAAAAGCGGCAACCTAGTTGTCGAGCTCACCAACCGATCGGCTTGTCTTACAACGTCTTTGCCAAGCGACGAAAGCCCAACCCCGATGGCAGGGGGGGGAAGGGGGGGGGTGCAACATCTGCTGTGATCGTGTGACTAGAAGCTGAAGCTGACATCTGAACTACAAGTGACACGTACTCCAGTAAATAACAAGACTGCGACTTGTTGGGCCGACTGCCCTCGCCACAACGAGCGTGCTACACCTATTTGTTTTTCATCACTGGTCGCCCCGGTGGTCTAGTGGTATCCTCGCTGGTCGCAGAGGTCGTGAGTCCGAATCCCCACGGTATGAAAAAATTACAAAATTTGCGGGTGAAAGCGAAATATAGCTGAAAAGGTCTCGAGAGTACCAAACTTCGACGTTAGCACCGTTGACGAGGGAAAGGGACGGCTAGACCCTTGTCGCGATAAAAATTAAATTCAGCACGCACCGCAGGAGGAAGGTGGGGCACGAAAATAAATAAAAAGAAGAAAACGCCCTGGTGTTTAACCCCTCCTGTGTGACCCTGAATGGTTGTAGTGAGTGTAGTACACGTCTCACCAAGAAAATGGGGAGACCGTCGCCATAATAAATGGTACGAAAACACAAAACACATAGCATACGTGCCGGGTAGACAGGAGCTCCAATCCGTGTTACGGGCAAGGGAAAAATGACGTCCAGAGCAATGACAGTCTATGTGTGAATGCATAAATGACTAAATGACCAGTTTCCATCAATATGCACATGTAGCATACATGTACGATCCGAGTGCTCGTTGGTTCCATTAAATAATTGTATGCATACAGAGCACAAGAGTTGTGTTGCGTGCCGTGCTGCTGCATCGTTGCTGGTTGGTTTCCATCCATGGATCGAGAAACAATGTGTTCAAACTAAACAAACGCACACTTTGATTTAAACTAAATAATTCCGCACTGGTTGGAATACTGCTGTCCATGGATCGCAGTATCGCGGTATTCTTCAGCGGAGCAACCACCCGTAACGAAAAGGCACGGCACGGAAGAACTATAGCCAGCTTGTATGCACAGCAGTGCACAAGTCAGATTATCAACGGGATAGTTCTCACCAAGGTATGGTTAACAGCATGATGGTCGATCCTGCAAGAGCACCGACACCGACAGAAAGTTCTTCCTGCGCGTCATCACCCATCCCCGAGAACAGAACGATAGCGCCGTCAGGGACTGCGCCCAGCACCGGAAGCACGACAGAACCCACGATGCCAGCCAACGACGGAACCAGCAGCAGGAGCTCCGACCCATCCGAGATCATGTTGGATGCGCTAGAAACGGGGGTGAACCCAGCAAACACAACAGCAAACCGTGCGGAGCATACACACATCAGTCCCGTGTTCTGTTACACAAATGTTGAGTTACTCCGAACTACACCATCAACACATCTCTAAAGAGCGGCACGGTTTTCAACCCGAACAGCTGTAATCATCCAACTAGACTCCGTCGTCTGTATGCATGTGCAGATGAACGCGAACTAAAAGTTCATGATGCTACGTACAAAGACTGCACACACTCACCTGAATAGGATGTACCCATATACAAGCATCAGGAAACACACTTGGACGAAACCTTGCCAATCAGGTGGCAAGGTGTCCGGGTCGATGAATAACGACATCTCGGGGCAACTCCCTCAGATCAATCAGATTGGCAACTGCTGAGGAAAGCGAGAGGACACAAAAAGCGGGGGAAAGAGGCGTTGGTTTCATCGACCCCTCTGGAGAACATAAGCACAAACGGCAGTGCAGAAATACGCCAGAGTTCGGTACCATGCGTACAATCTATTAGAGCCCAGCACGGGCGCACACCAGAACAGCAGTTCAAATATGAGATGCAATTAGCCGTTCATCCCGTTGCTCGGTGCGCCAGTATTATCCACCACCTCTCTCTGCTGCGTGATGGGCGTGATGTCAACAACCTCCATTTATTTGTCGTATACGTCCCCATGGAAACCGAAAAGAGTATCGAGTACCATTCAAAGAACTGTGGTCACCTCAACACACGTCCGTCGTACATATGCGTTCCTCGCGTCCCAACTTACAGAGAAGCGGATACGAAGACAACTGCACCCAATGGACATCGAGCGGGACATCTTCGCAGGGACGGTCATGAGGTTTGCATCCTCTCACCAGTAGAACTTTTACCAACACAACAAATTTGCGCGAGGGTCTCCAAGGAGTGAACAAACATATTGCATGCCAACAGCTCCCTGCACCAGCACCTCACCAGCACTGGAACCCCTCACGATATGTGTTGGTTGTGGGCAGGAGCACACTCTAACGGCGTTGTGCAATCGCACGCCCAACCTCAGGTCAAAATGCAACGGAACATCCAGGGTCACAGCAAGTCACACACAGGAAAAGCTGTGTGCTCTGCAAAATATAGGGATGGGGAGGGGGGGGGGGGGGCTGATTCATGAAGACTTGTGTCGTGACAAGTTGGTCGTGATGTCGTGATCATGTTGCAAGCAGCAGCAGTCAGCGTACAAACCTCACGGTAACGTGAGCATATCACGCAAGAGATAAAGGCCCGCGGCGAAAGAACTACCTCCCTTCAGCCTGTGTTGCTATCTACAGTATGCCTGTATCAACGTATCAACCATCGATCAACACACATGAAACCAACCGTATCCAGCAGATAGACTATATATTTGTTGCATTTGAGCGTATTGTATGAAGGATGCATACCTGTGTAGTTGTTGTCGAGTGGGGGGGGGGGACACGGAGGGAACCCGGGTGCTATCTGCAGCTATTTATCACAGGCAACAGCTCGGGTGCATTTAGTATCCCTGCTTAACATACCTTAGACAAACCAACCATCCAACTAACTGTAGTTGTAGACAAACACGTAGCAGCAGCACCTGCCCTTGGCGCAACCATGGCGGCGAAGCCGGGCAACTGCAATTTCAAATCATCTAGAGGTCTCTTACATAGATGATACTTTTGGCCAGAGAGGGTGGGTGGGTTCATTTTTGGAGAACGGAACGCGTTTCGACGTTCGTTCTGTGTCTGGGCCCATGATGAATGTTTCGTGTATATGCTCAACGAACGATGAACGAGGCAGGATTTAGGAGATATCAACCCCAGTTGCAAGAAGATCAAACAATCATCGGTCATGACGGGACCCTACAAATACACAACGGGGGCGGCGGACTTGGACCCCTGACAGCTTAGTCTACATACATCCACCCACACACATATAATTTCATAGTTTCATCATTTCCAGATCGAATATCGTACCGAAGTACCACAAACAATGACTGGTCTCAGCTGCTGCTTGCTCCCTTGATTGTGTCATACATGCATACCTTCGGTTCGATCCTAGCAACACGTGTCATTTCCTTCCACCATGCTATGCTATAGTTTCACTCATTTTCACAATCCGAGAGTCGCTTGTTTACTCAAAACTTCGATCGCATATCTGATATGATACACTCGCGATGGCGTGCTTGGGTACGTACGGATTGGGGCAGCAGCGCTCCGGGATTTCGTTCTCCGGACAGGACGCTTGCTGGAAAAGGCTGAGCTTTGCCGCCTCTCTTTTCGAACCAATGACACGCAGCATGTAGGTTAAGCGGCAGACAGCAACAAAACATCGTCCAGATCCTGTCCAGGGTGTACCCCTCCGAACACAATCATCTCTCCCTCCAAACCAACAGCGCACGCCGCGTGAGCGAAACGACCGGCTGTTGTTGGAGAAATTCTTGGTTTCGTCCACTCTCCACATCCCACATCGTAAAGATGAAGATCGTCGGCCACGGTTGTGCCCCTGTTTAAAACAGGCAAGTGGGCGGATGTCAGCGGTACTACTGTATGTAGTAGTGTACTCTTGGTGCAATCTAGCGCAACCAAATGGTAGATCGATTGAGTACACCAAAAGTGCTCTCAGGTTCTTAATAGTAATCAACATGGGTCGAGTTCGTATTCTTCGCACGTTCTAATCGTATTTCCAATCCCTATTTCAAGAGGAAGCGTGTTATGCCCTGCCGACGACGCCAGTGTAATAAGATTTGACCCCTTCCTTCAGAATCAATCACCCTTTTGCTGTGTGGAACTCTCTTGTCCGACCACAGGTGCAGGTTGTTGCTGCTTTCCGTTGTTCTCTTTCTCTTGATTAACGCTTTCCCAAGCCAACTCACAAGATCCCAAGCACACACGACCACCGGATCGTACGCACACTGAACAGAAGGGCACATGCCTCAGCATAAAGCCCTAATCTAGCATGACGTCGCGTCATAGCATCTGACGACGCCAAATAACCATGGTCAACAACGATCACATGTTTACCTCCAAATACCATTACAGAAGCCCGCAGATAAGATGCAAAATGTTGGGTCGAGGTCCATGTGCTCATTTCACTGAACCGCTCTGAACAAGCGACCAAGCAGGATGTAGTGTGGGGTCCACCGTGAAGCTGCGTTTCAGACTGGTACAACACATTCGTTTACTTTCGTGCCAATTTCGGCCAACTGTGTTTCCCACAGAATGTTTACCGACTATGGGGGTGATCTGCATCCAATCTGTGTGATCGTAAAGTAGTCACTTACCCATCCCATCCCCCGTAGATGGCCATGATCCCTGCGGCTTGTACGAAACAAGCTGAATGGGCGCACCGGGCAACAGGAGCATCTTTTAATCGCTTCCATGTCCAGGTATCTGTAAGAGTTATTGCAGGCAGAGGGAAAAACTTCGCGTCAAGAACGGAATTTGTGTGACGCATTTATTGGACATATCCTAGAGACGTGACACACAGAAACATGAATATATGGATAGTCTCTCGCGCGCTGATACTGATGTTAAATTCCCTTGATCGAACTACTATGCGTAATGGCTGAGGCCGGGTATTAACGATACTCGCAAAATGAAAAAACCTACACCCAGAGAGATGAGTGAGTCGAAGGATCGATACAATACCTCTGAACGACGACATTTCATTTTCAGCATTGTCTTTAATCCAAACCAATCAAAGTCGCACAAGGATTGCAAGGGCCGCTCCGTTCGATCGGATCCCGCGGGGCTGCTCAAATTGGATGCATGCACTGCTCAAAGTGAGACTATCGATACCCCCTCTACCGAAACCGCGGATGTTCGTGGCATCATAGCCAGAAAAGACACAATGCTCGTCGGCAAGCCCAAAACCGGGTCGGCTCACGCGGCTCTTCGAGAGAAAACGCCGATCGCCACAACTGCGAACGAGGCCGATGATCACAGCAGAGCTGAACCGTTCATTTGCGCGTTCTCGTGCGAGAGAGGATAGTTGCAATATTTTCCCCGATATACACTACATCCTACAACATCAAACCTTGGGCATGAAAAACGGACTGTAAAGCTACCAATTGTTACAATACGGCTGTTGCTTCCTCCTTCAAAACGTTATGGGCGGAAAATCAAACCCATATGGAATCAACAGTACCGACATTAACCAACTACTCTGTGACGTTGACTTCTTCCAGTCACTCCATTGTAATTTTTTCGACACATTTGGCGCCCTACGGTGCTACATCTTTGCCAAAAAGGCCATGGCACCCACAACGGCACACCAACCCCCAAGGCACCTCGTCATTTGTTCGGCAAGATGTTCGTCAACATGTGAACTGGAGCGTACAAAACTACACGTAAGAAAATGCTTCCCGCTGGCGCTCCCCCTCGCGCTAGGTTTGTTTTAACTTCACTCCCGAACCATTCTTCGTACAAACATGGTCTGCCGATTTCTCTCAGTTTCAGGGAAAAGTGACAATTGATTTTGGTACTTTGACGACTGAATTTTCATTTGTTCGAACGTCGTTAACACCTGGCCTGGCACGTAGTTCTCTTATCCGAAAAAATATGGCTTATTCGTACCTGTTCTGAGCGCAAACAGGTCACGAAGCACACCCCCAGCTGAACGTCCGCCCATGAGCAATATTGTAGTCGCCCGTTCACCCGTCGTCCCCTCGGAGTTATAAGCACAGGTCGAGTGCATCTCGCGTGCGGCTGGTACTCCTCCAACGCCTTCCGAACAACGTCTTTCACCAGTCCCTGATTCGAACGGCTGGCAGAACACTCTCCGACAGGCCAAGTTTGCACGATTGGACAAGTCGATGGTGAAAACGTCGTCTGTTTGTCCCTCCGGGGAAGCCCCTGCGATGACTATCATGGTTTCCCCATCGAGTACTGCAGTGTGCGCATTGCGAGGAGGGATGTCCACGCAGGGAAGGGGCACCCACTCCATGCCCTCCGTAGATCCTGCACACCAATGAATCCCAGTTGGGTGACGCGAGGGGTCATGTTTTGGTAGACCAAGCTACGGTTCACTGCCGAGGTCCTGCACAGTTGGACGTTAGAGCAAAATATACCTCAAAAGACGCTGTGCGCGAGGAGAATGAATCTTAACGGCACGGCAGCACGTTATGGAACCAGCGCACTGATACTATGATGACAGAACCGCGGACAAGATCACGCCCACCTACCCACCGGGTCGGAGCTCAAACAGGTCGTTGAAAGTCACACCATCCTGTCCATTCATACCGCCGTAGACCACCAAAGACTCTCCCAGTGCGACCGCCGAATGACCATTCCGCGGGGAAGGTGGCGCACCACTGACAGGGGTCTGCTTGCAGCGGAGTGTCGCGGTCCTTTCGGGTGAGAATAGCGACAGGTTAATGTTCTTAACGCGTATCTAACGGAACGCACCTCTTCATGCGACACAAGGGAAGAAAGGTCATATTCTGCGTACCAATTGCCATGAACGAACAGACACAATTGGCAAATGTGCCGACATGCATATGATGAAGGATGAGAGGCGGCACACTGCTGTGTTCATCACCGCGTTTGGCACTGCAAATTAACACGTACCTTCTCCCATTTCCCTATTGCCGCGTCAAAGCAGTGGATGTCGGAAAAATGCTGCTGACGTTCGTCCGCCCCTCCAAACAGGACGAACTTTGACCCAACCTGTGCGCCACACGACACATGAGGTATCGTCTGTACATGATGCATACTCCTGCATAGAAGGTTGAAACAGGTCGCGAAATTTCTCGGTGCAGATCGAACGCTGACGGCCGGACTCGAGGCCCTGCCCGCCAACAAGGCGGCTGAAAGATTAACAATGCACGCAACAGTTTCACTGCATCCTGCGTTCGCTTCCTGATGCTGTGGGCACAACACGAACAGGCACGAGATACAATCGATTACCTCGAAGCCTGTGTCACAGACAGACGCATGGATATTTGCTCAACCGGAGGAGAGGATTGGCGGGAATAAAGCAAAGCTGGTTATCATAGCACTGCTGTTGCGGAAGTGGCTGTTAGCTTGGTCGCGAGAAACTGCAATGCAGAAATGATGTAGCACGTTCTACTTTCTTCGGTCAACCGCGGAAACACGGAAACACGGCGGTCCTGTTTTCATCCATGCTCTTCAAACCACCCAAATGGATGTCTCGTCCGCAAAAATCACATGCGAATGTATCAGAAAACACGAGCTAGCGTTCTTGGTGGTGATATCTGCCCACACCTCTGTTTGTCTACTACGTTACATCCTTTGTGGCATGTAGGCCTCGCGGTTATAAGCTTGTTTCGGTTTGTATCTGGCGTAAAACCTCGTTGGTTGCAGCACAGCTTGTGGCTACACCCCAACCTCTACGAGTAAGGGGATAACTAGTGTAGCTCTGACCTTCGTCCACGAGCACCCCCCTCTGGGAGATGGCTGCTGCGTCGAAGAGCTTGCCGCTATCGTTTTGCAAACCCAAGTTTCACCACGTGATGACCGGTCTCCGATGCCGCCTACAGGTGGATGCGCCACCGCGCCGGTGCTGGTAACACTCGCTGGCTTCCCTACCTGGATCGGTCAAGATCCAACAAAAAGCAGTTCATGCTCGGAGCGTCATGTTTCATAATAACTGATCCGACCAGATGCAACCAAACCTGCCTTCTCTCACCGCGCACTCCATTTGGTCTCTGTGTATCTTCGCGGGGGCTTTCGTTCTGCCACGCCGGTCTGGAGTGTGAGTTGATTGCCTGGGCGTGGGTTGTCGCAAAGCTGGGAAAACAAATAAAAACCACGTGAGATGAGAATCCGGAGCACAACTAGTCTACAATGGTAGCCAAGTTACGTAGTTTTCGGGGTCGGGTCATATCGTGCGACACAGCCAGGGAATGAACTAGCAGGGAGGTATGTACAGATTGCGACGAGAGGAGCTACAGTGGTTGGTCGGGGCTGAGGCGTGCGGATGGACGTTTGAGGAACACCCTCGCCAACGGTGCGCACTCTTTGAAGTGTATGTTTTCTCTCACAACTGGTCAGGCTGTTGTCCAGTCGACACAACAGACGTACAATTGTACAGTAGTACAGCAGTAGTGCGAATCATGGTGCACCGCAGGTAGGGACGAATGCATACCACCCGGCCCCATATAACTAACACTAGACACATTATAATCACATGGTCACATGAGCACCTCCCTTGCTGCAAAGTTTCTGACCTTTCATTTCCGCAGAAGTGTAGCTGCTCAAGTGCTCAACTTTCGCTGCACACTGCAAGTAAGTGTCCTTACAGCAGCTCCGTACGCACATGGACAGCAGTAGTAGTGAAATAAACTATGCGGGGGTACACAGACAATCATGGTTTATAAGTCACCCCTCATGCCGCATTGCCTCAGAATACACTCCTTAAGAGTTGCACCCCCCCCCTACTTTGTTGTCCTCCGCTTGCGACCCAGTACTGCTGGCGCTGGTGTACGGTAACGTTGAAAGATCAAGATACCACCAGCGCCACTACACTGTCTGTAAGTACATATGTTTTACAGCCAGTACGGGAGAGATACGCTTTTAGTCTATGCGGCCTGTTGTCACGTCGTTGTCCGGCATATAGTCTATCCACCAAAAATTGACGACGAGAGATTGTTGGTGATGCTCCAAGCTGAGCTCTTGGGTATATGTCAGTACGTCTTAGTTGTATCTGCATCAGATCCTGTACTGCTGTAGGCACACACCTTCGATTGTTGTTGTGTATCCAACGTAGCAGCTGAACGGATATCAAGAGCGATCACGGCAGGTTCGCTTTCGACAGTCACAGAAGGTTCGCACACCACATCGCCCAGCTCGTCGTTGTCTTCTACGGGGGGTATTTCCTCGATATACCATTGTTGGCCCTCCAGGGCTGACATGACCACCTGCTGTCTCGTCCCTGCTTTCCGTCACAGGAACTGGTCGCTGTGTACACGACATGATGAGTGGAATTTGGTGGAATCGGTTGGGGATATACAAAATGAAATCACGGCTCCCCCCCCAACCCCCCCACCATGCCCATGCGACTCAAAAAAAGGTTGACTGCTGTTTATGTGCCTTGATGTGCCAGTGCGTGCTTTCGTCCCATCTACCACTACAGCTGTATGATGTGTATGTAGACGTATGTAATGTTTGGACACCAGTATTTAGTCTACCTACCTTTCGGTATGAATGTTTGATGCAACAGCCCGCGGGTTACAAGTACAACAACACAGGAAGGTGCCTATACCTCGCTCTTTTTCTCGGAGTTTTTTCGGTTGTTTTCACGTGGTCGTCGTCGTCGTCGTCTATACAGCAGTATGTAGGCTTTGCCTTCAATTTTTCACGCGACAAGAGGGAGTTCGGCAGACAGATCCTGACGTCATGTTGCGCGCCCCCAGCACCACGAGGGGTATCACGCAGAAAACCGCATCCTCCTCTTTCACCATCCATTCCCAGAGACTCCACATATGATTACAACTTCAAGCAAGTGTTTTAATAGTACTTCAATCCTAACGCCCCCATCATCGTCATCTGTGTCTTCTGACAGCAAGGCGAACAACAACACGACTGCTGCTTGCTGTCATACGGACAGTTACTGTCCGTTCGCCCCACACTTCAATACCAACCATTAAGTCGCTGACTGGCAGAATCATTTGTCTCTCCTGTGACTTTGTTGATAGACTTGCATATTATGTTGACGTTCATCTGTGTGATTCTCAAGTGCCGCTGGCGTTGGTTCGTGCGATTTATTTTTAGAGAGCCTTGACGATCCGATAATTTGTCGTGATCACCAGTAGTCTACACTTGAAGCTCCACTTTCCGAGGAGGGTGACTCCTGTGGCCAGCGCTGCTAAATCCATCCAATCTGTACTTCGCTTCATCAATCGTCACCCAAATCCTGCACAATGTTCCAGAGGGTCTCAGACAAGTCTTTCCGTCACCCGATTCTCTCGCCGAATATCCAGGGTCTCACTAGAAAAGCCACGCTCAAGTGTCCAGGTCTCGAACCCCACGATTGACTTTTGCAGAAGCCGATATATCAGGAGGGTCTCAGACAAGTCTTTCCGTCACCCGATTCTCTCGCCGAGCATCCAGGGTCTCACTAAAAAAGCCTCAAGTGTCCAGGTCTCGAACCCCACGATTACCTTTTGCAGAAGCCGATACATCAAGTCGCTGACTAGTCCAATTGTTTGATTTGGGCTTCTTTAAAAGTTGTATGCATACAATACTTCAGCAAAGGCAATATCACATATGTACTCATTCTTGAACTAACGGAGGTGTTCGGACACCCTTTTTTCTATTGGCCAATATATACGTATGTGTGAGCTCACAAGAATGTCACCTTTTGTACATTTTCTCTAGTAGTCCAACCGCACGTGTTGGCTTTCGCTGACTGCTACTAGCACTACAGGTGGGAGCACACTGAAATGGGGAGCGGCAGGCAGAGCCACAACAAATCTACAAAGAGCCTCTCCCCCGCACCACCCCTAATTCGCTGCACATGAAGCTGGCTCGCGCACTCTTGGCCAAGCTCCCACCACGGACGGATGCATACGCACCGGACGACACACAAAAACCAGGGAGCGCGTAGTATCTGGTTCGCCCGACGGGGTACAATTGAAAAACTCAAACTAGGTCAAAGTCTCCCTTGATTTGCAGATATCTGTCCACGTCTTTCCCACTCATTCCCTTCGTCTTCACCATCCAGCTCTTGATGCACCACGAATTGTCTGTCCAGCGATTGACTCCGTCCTTGCATACCTACCGACGATGATTCGGGCATAACATTTTAGTAGCGTGCGACTCTCCAAAGACGCATGGGTGGATGGGTGAAACAACAAGCTAGGCGGACATGAGTGTTGTCACGGACGCAGGGCTTCGAACTCGAAGATAGTCAAGAAACACGGTGTCAGAGAAGGGAAGGTGCAACCACACGCGCGCGCTCGGGCCACACATGAGCCAGGTGAGTCTTCGGCGGGTTTGAATGTTGTCATTTACCGAGAGAAAAGCGCTGAATTGAGGCGAGTTTGTCGTAGTGGTGGTCGTGTCGGATTGTGTAATAAATACCAAGTACTATTTCTGTCTTGGTTACAAACAAAATCTACTGTGATATCCATCCAGTGCCTCCGCGTGCTCCTCCTTTATGCTAAGTCAATGCAGAACAGTTCCACAGTTTCGTTGCAACAGGCTCTACTGCATGCAGTGTGGCATCCGTAGAACAAAAAAAATTAAGTCCGGGTAAATTCGACACCGAGGAGAGGGAGGCACCGACAGCCAGTATTTCCCGACGGAGAGAGCGTTTGTTCCGGGAAGGCGCTACAAGTATACCATGCCAAAACGACATACATATGGGTACGCCGCGCGGCGTAAACTATGTCCCGTGAACCTGATTCAACGAAACTGCTCACCTGTGTCAGACGGGCGACCTTCTCCAGCTCTGCAGGGTCATTTTCCTTGAGTGATTCATACTCCTTCTCTAGCTCCTGTAATCTGTACCAAAAAACAAACATGCAGTGAGCGACAAGGTTCAAACATCCGGCGAGCGGCAGGATCGGCAGAAAATATCAGTTGTACGCACTTACCGGAACTGCCCAGGCGGGCACACATGGAATACTAATTGAATTACTACAGATTAAATTACTACAACCACCGCAAGAACGCAAGCATAGACATGGCTACCTAGAGTAAAAATATCTGACACTGGGGGAAAACATGTACCACGTACACGCCAATGGTCTCTGACAGCATAACCGGTTGTGGTACTACGAGGTTGTACACAAACTCACAATCAAGCGGCCCTCAACCTCAACGCACAGCTGGTTGATCGTGCAGTTGCGGGGGTATTGCTTGCCAACCTCACCGTAGGCCGTTCTCCTGCAAACGTCCAAGCTTCTCTCTTCGGCTTGCTGTGTCCGCACGACCTTCTTCAAGCTCCGAAAACTTGCGCTTGTTGGCTGCTGTGTTGTCTTCGGCCTTACACAAAAGCATGGCAGTGTATTGTAGCGAATTGAAAAGAAGGGTGCGGTGTGCAATTGATGATTCCAACTAGGTACCGCCACCTACACATCGTCAGTAGAATGAACCATGCGATAACTGGTCAGCGTCGGGCGACAGAAACCGACCTGCCGATTGCACGTACCAGTACAACGGACCGTGGAGTACACGAGCACATCGGACGACTCAAGCAACCAATATGGACCACGTAGATGTACACGTAGCGTATTCCTTGCACCTTGAAAGTCTCCCAAATGTAGTGGTATGCGCAAGATCCTCGTAGAGCAATATGGGGCATCCGGCCAGGAGCGGTACATACCTTGGCGATGCTTTGCTCAAGGTTGTCGACTACATTTTGTTTGGTGACCGCCACTTTGGAAGGAAAGGACCAAAAGAAGTTCGAAGCGCCGATCTTGTCCATATCCACGAGGCCATCGTCCACTAGAGATTGGTTCACGTCCTGTGGCGGGTGATGTTGGGAGAAGGACAAAAAAGACGATATGCGTGAGTCGTTCCATCGATAAGCTTGCGCGTCATCGGATAGTTCGGAGTCATCGGACAAGGGCGAGACAACAACGCAGGGAACAACACTGTTCTTTGCGATTTCCGCAAATGTCCCCGAGTCACACATACACGTGTGGGGTGCCTCCGGAAAACCCCACCTTGAGTGTGAGATTGAGTGCTACTGCGATGTGCGTGAAAGTTCGTGAGCTGCGACTATTTGTCGCAGTGCTTCAATGTCGAGGTCGTCGTCATCGGGGCTGTTGTCGATGCTTCTGCGCCGCTGCTTTGACATACGTACCTTGACTGTGTTGATCGTCACCCCTTGCTTCGATGCTGCTTTCTCGATTTCCTTGAGGCTGTAGATGGCCTTGGTAGAGTGGTAAATGTCGAGTACCTTGTCCCGTTTCTCCTCCACAGAGAGTCCCCTCTTTACCATTGTCTTGTCCAAAAGTGTGCAATCCTGTCCTCGTTTCAACGTTCGGGGCAAAAAAAAAAACACCCGAGAGGCAAGCATTGAGAACATATTCTGAATTACGGAAACATGAAAGCATCAAATCAGCGTGGGAGCAGGTCCACAGATCCAACGTACCGATGCATAAACTGCAAACATATGTATCGAGTGCTTTGGACAAGAAGTGTGAATACCTCTCTGGCCCTGTGTCCTGCCGACGACGCCAAGTGTAGTGGTATGCACGCGTGGTGCTATCTGGGAAGCCCGTGTAGAAGTTACAGCAGCAGTAGCTGATGCCTTGGGTAGCGATAGGTCTGACATCGAGGGGGCCAGGATCCTCTGCTCAAGCAGGGGCTACTGAGATCCTGTCCCCTGTTTTATCCTTCCGCTGGGAGTTACATCTCCCCGCGTCTTCTAGAAGGAACCATTATCTTCTATATTCTGCCTAGACATGTAATCCTATGCATGAACACTACTGCTGTAAAATGTTGATGTTACCATCATCCATCAAGAAGCGGTATTATTATCGAGCTGGAGTAAGCGATAAAGTCAAGTCGATCGGTCGTCGTGTGTGGTGCTGTGCGGGTGAAGGCGAAAAACACAAGCGCAAATTCGTTACGAACAAGCGGGATTACCTTTTTTGGTTTCGCTGAAAACATGTTCCCCGTAATACGCATACAACACCGTAGAAACGAACCTGAATGAAAATAATTGTGGTTCTTCGATTTTCAAACTTGAATTTTAAAATTGAATCTGACACTGCCGATACTCCTCAATCGAACGTGGTGAATCCCTGAGTACACATGCCTGGCGCTGTCTAGAGATTGCTTAGTTGTGACATAAGATGGTGCTTCTGTCTGTCGTAACAGCAGGTATTTTAGTTGTAGCATAAGTCTGTCAGGACAACAGTTTCCTCCTTCGAAGTACTGCTGTACATGTACCATTTCCATACTGCTGTGTTTATACAAACTTTTCTTTCATCCAAAAGCAAACACACGCCCACCTTATCCCGATATGTGCTTCAATTCCACCGGTATAAGTGATGGAAGTGCAGATAGAGGAAGCGGAGGCAGAGAGAGAAACCACCGAGCACCTCCAGAAGTAGTAGGAGGCCCAAAGAGAGACAGGCCGCACGACAGAAACTACGGCCCGCTCTTTGCCCTGCTCCAGCTGCTGCTTCCGTATCCACAGATACCAACAGAGAATACCTCTGGGTGATCGTGCGTACTATAGTGCTGCTGCAGTCGATGGCTTTGTGAGTGCCAATGGTGCAGCCGATGGTGATTGCCATGTATTGTGTTGGAGTGCATGCAGCACCACGACCAGGCCGGCGCGCGGAACAAGCGAGGAGCCACGCGGATTCAACCCGGGGGGGGGGGGGGACTCCGTGGTAGCACCACCAACACATTATTGAGTGCTGAGTGGCCGTCTTTGTCCCATGCTAAATACATCGCCCCTCATTTGTGTTTGATCGCATCGAAGAGTCATAGTAGGACAACATACGCCAGCGGGAGGATCGCATGTGGTGTGCACGGGACTGAACGTAGACAGACCCACACGGCCGGGTGTTTTTGTGTTTTGTGGGGGTGTCACTTCTGGGCGGTGGGCATGAGTGTACTTGCTCTTGTAGGAACCTCTTTATTGCCACGGGCAGCGTAGTTCGGTGATTTTAGGCCGGCCGGCGTCGGATGGATGTAAGCCTTCGGTTGGTATTTGCCGTCAGGCCCTTCTTTGCTGTGGCATCGGATGGCGCAGCCGTTCCTCAACTTTCTGCAAGTCGCTCATTTGACAGAACGACAGGTATAGCTGTCACCACCTGTCTGCATGGTTTGTTGGCCGTGTGCCCCGAGTGCGCCAGGCCGGGGGGGTCGCATGTACAGAAGTTCTACAACTTCGAAATGCATGTTTTTCGGGAGCTGGGCGTGTTTTGTTTCATGGGAGAGGGAAAGCCAGAGGCGCAGGCTGCCCACGGCGCTGCGGGGTGCGGTAAACACGTAAACGTTGTACACGGTGCAGCGTACAACAGGGCTGCGTTTCTTGCTTTTGGGTAAGGGGTTGACTGATGTTTGGAATGCAGGATTATATGGATTCCAGCCACAGTAATGACCAACAGGAACACTGAGGGCGCTTGGATGACTTAGTCTTCGAGTCTTGGGGTCAACTCATACCACTACTCCGGAGGAGGTTGCACCTATCCATATGCATTCAGATTGGGAACCTCAAGGGCATACTGCGGGCAGGTAACGTAGAACTTTGAACATCGTCGGTACACAGCCAGCCCCAACAGCAATAGGTACTCCGTGAGAGCCACGTGTTGGTAGTCCGTTACACTTCATCCTCTCACAAAATAACACAAAGAACAAGCCCATTTCACAAAATGGCCGTGACACCGCTGTTATACTCGAACCGTGAATACCTAAGCATCTACCTCTGTGTTCTCACGTAAAGCTATTATCGCTTGTTTTTTGTCACCCCACGCACACGCTCTACACGACTCAATCTTCCATTCTGAATGACACACGTCGACCATACTCTAAAACTAACGTTGTTTGAGGCCATTCGATCCTTGAGATCCTACCGTTGAGAAAATCTACAAAGCCGCTAAACCTGCTCCAAATCCGGACAGTGACATTTAAACAACAGCAACGAAACACTAGACGGACTTCCTTCGTTCTACGCAGCGAATACGGCTTTGCCACAAACTGCGTAGCTGCACTTTCTCTTGACCGAAATTTCATGCAACTGCGCGGAGTCGCTTTCAACGAAAAAGGGTCCCGCAGCAGTGGCATCCTCCCAAGCAGGACGCTCCCTCCACCTCCGCTTTCGCGCGTGGACGCTCGTTCTCGCCTCTCCTCCCCGATGAACAAATCGTAGCAAATAGCTCAGAGCGCCAGGGGGGAGGAGAGGGGGGGCAGGGGTTGGGCCCGAGGGGCCACCTCACTATACCGCTTGGGCCTGAGGGGCCGAGGTGGGCCCTGGCGTGGGCTGCTGACCTTGAGGGGCGTTGCCACCCCGTCCTCTCCCACCCTTTGGCTTTGGTCGCGCCTGTCCCGCCCCGCCTCTGCCACCGCCAGCATACCCACCCCTTGTGCTACCACGGCCACCACCTCCGCCTCTAGCACGGCCACCACCTCCAGAAGCCTGAGCAGCTCCTCCACGACCACCGCCACCGCCTCCCCGCCCACCGTTAGCGGTACCGGCCCCGCCCCCGGCCCCGGTGCGTCCTGCTCCTACTCCACCGCGGGTGCCTTGGCCGCCACCGCCGGCCCCACCTCCTCCAGGTTTGTTCCGGTTGTGACCTCGTCCGCCTCGGCGTCGGGCGTGTTGTAAGCCGGTTGTGCCAAACGTGTCCATGTTCATGTCCATCTCTGCCGCGCGCGTTACACGCGGCTGGCGCCCTGATGAGACGCCGGACAAAAATGAAAGACGTGAAGGTTTGTGCCATAGATTAATAAGATACATTCGGACCCATCATCACAATACACATCTGCGATTGCCCCAAGACAACATACTCTAGACGTGCGCAAGACACAGGGAGTCCAGCTGGATTGTCCTCCATCGTGAAACCTAGCCAGCTTGACGCGTGTCCTGTGAAACAATAAAGCAATTGTCGTCAACTCTCTTCCTCCCGTACCTGCGGCACGGTCCAACACGTCGCACGAAATCTCATCGAAGAACGAAGACTTGTTGTATTTTTTCACGCTGTCCGTCGCCCCTCCAGCACCTCCCGATGACGCCGTGGAGTTGGACGCCTCCACGCTCAATCCCCCCATCTCCTTAGCCAGCTCTTTTTCCTGACAAACAAATATGAGGAGTTGGGGGAGGTACCGATAAACGAAAGCATTACCATACAACCTTGCAATAGACTTCAGGAAGGCAGACTGCGATACGCCACCGGCTGGAACCTGATGCCATGCTTGCACTCCGCCGAAAACTTTCATCCCACGGAACACGTGACCATACGTGGCAAAATCACGTTTTACGCCGTAGCCGGGAGCGGTACAGACCGTGCAGACTTTCCATTTTCGAAACCTCCTGGATACGATTAAGTGATGCTGACAAGCAACACGCACATGTCTCCCTCGGCATACAGAAACTGAAAAACCTCGCCAGCTGGAGTGCGCTCTCGCATAGCTATAGTAGCAGGATATCCATCCACCCCGGACCGAAGTTTTCCTGAAGACTACAAATGACGAACGGAACTCGGTTTCTTCCGACAACTGCGCCCTTGTTCGTGCCCAAAATGGGTACAGAGTGTTGTACAGGCACCTTGTCGAACTTCTGGAGCTCGCTTTGGAAGTCAAACTCCTGCGCGGTGGGAACGCTTGCCGCCCCCTTCCCGTCCGTCGCCGGGCCACCTCTGGCTCGGATATTGAGCAGGGCTTCTCCAGTGCCCACCATCGCCTGAATGGAACAACAGACGGGTGTCAACCAACATCGAGAGAGGGCACCGATCGAAAAAAGCTTCCAGCACCCCAACAGCAACAAGACAACGAGATGGTGCAACTTGTTTTATCGCTGACGAAACTATCCACACGTCCGATGCGTACATGTCCGGACGGCGTCCCCGTCATAAATCAACGCATGCCTATACCACTTGCACGAGGCCAAGCGACAGCGAGTGTGGTAAGGCCCTAGCTTCGGATCAGCAGCCGGTCGGTGTAGTTCGACCGAGGAGCGGCACGCTACGTTGACGTTCCTCGACCATGTGAGCGATCCGTTGTGGGTAGCCATGATCATTCGGTCTCCGAGTACTGGCAAAACTGTCTCGAACCAGACACGAACCACAAAGCTTGTCACTGCTTGCATAGCAAGTCGGCCGCGACACAGGTAAACTTGAATCCATCACAAGAAGGACCAGCAGTCCATCATCAAAACCAACAAGGCATGCCTCTCGCTAGTCATTCCTGCAGAGCACAAAAAAGAAGTTCAACTTTCTTGAGGGTGCACAGATCAAACTATGATTGTACGAGCTCTTACCCCAGGCGTCCGAGCAGGGGCTGAGGTGGCGCTAGTGCCACCAGCTGCTCCCCTACCCGCACCACCCCCATTAATTAGCTGACGAGATCTAGGTGTGCCGTTCCTCCGGCCCCGCGGTGCCCCCGTTGGCTGCAAACCAGAAAAACAGCAGTGTTGTGGGTCGAAACGGTATGGTTTGAAGGGAAAAACGGATATCAAAGCGACAGATTGGCACACGGGTACAACAGTTACTAATGGGGTCGCTTTACTCTGACCGTACCACCCTCTGCGAACATGCTCGTAACTGTCGATGCAGGCAGCTCACTCACGCGTAACATCTTGGCAAGATAGGATATCGCGGAAGAACATCAAATGAGTTCGAAATATCTGCAAAATTTCACATAATTCGGCACAACAGAAGGAAGCCTGCATACATAAACACATCACGCAAAATCAAGCACCTGCGAGGGGTGCTGGTGTTGCTGTGACCGAGGGGGCGGCCTTTGTCCCGTCGGGGCCCTACGTTGGTTTTGTTGAGCAGCCTGCCCAGCCGCCTGTGCTACACGGGGCGACGACGAGGCGGGCGCGGCCCTCCGTTGCTGTGCTCCACGCGCTACAGGCACCGGTCTTGCCGAAGGGGCTGGCTGCCTCTGGCCAGCTTGCGTAGCCTGCTGCCGAGCAGGAGGCCCATTCTGAGGCCCATTCGTAGCCCTGTCAAGGCGAGGAGAACCCCGTACACAAGGTCAAGATTTATGGATATCTTCTAATCAACCAAAGCCACCACCTAATCCTAAGGCGCCACGGTGTAAGGGACGGCGACACATTCCAGTGTGAGTGACTACCGCTAAGAACACAATCGGCGAGCGGGATTAGAAACACTAGCTCGTATCTCGGTGACATGCTAGACTACTCATCTCTCGTTCTGTGAAACGAAACAAAACCGACAGCGTTTGAAGTATCGCATGAGAGCTGTATTCTAGGAGAAGCCGAAATGGCGAAGTGAGGAGAAGACCACCTTTGGGATCCGGACGTTGCGCTCGTGAGTGCTCTCGGCTGCTGCTTTTGTTGCTGCTGAGCGTTGTTGACTTGTGGAGCTCGCGCGTGCTGTTGTGGTGGGGGGGGCGGGGGCTGCTGCTGCTGCTGCTGCGGCGGCGGCGGTGGCGGCTGCCGCTGCGGCTGCGGCGGAGGCTGGTGGGGCTGCGGCTGGTACGGCTGCTGCTGATGCTGGGCATCAGAATTGACAGCAGTTGAACGACAGCGAAAACACAACGATTCGTTCTTGCTATTAACAAGTGTCCCTCAAACAACACTTGCGCCTTCACACAATGAACTGATGTGTTGACAAGCAAGCACTCACCGTCTCACATCAGGATTCCCTTGCCCACAACTTCGCATCATGAGCAACTTTGTTCAACACAGACGAAAGGTGTCAGAAAGGTGTCAGCTTGAATGCACGATACAAACGTCCTCTCTTCCCAAGAGACGTGATAAAGTAGGGCTCGGAAGAAACAGCTGCTGCAGCAGCAGTCAGCGCCGATCTGCGTGGACCCACGCCGTCAACAGCCGGCACTCACCGATACAAAGGCGGGGCTGAGGAGGGGTGGAGGGCCACTTGGAGGCGGAGGACCAGTCGGCTGAGGCGGTTGGGCGAATTGAACTGGAGCAGTGGGCGGTGGCGGTGGCGCCGCCTGGCTTCCCTGCATTCAAAGGCAGACATTGTTGTTGTTGTTGTTGTTGTCTTCACATTAAAAACCGTTCCGATCTCTCTCTACCCAGTACCTTCATAAGTCCGTACTGATCCAACACTTGACGCGGTCGATTCCTGTAGTCACAGGCTAACTTACCCTAAAAAGGTACGCTCAAACAAACTGGCCCCGAGGAGTCCGCAAGTCAATAGGAATCAACTTTGTCCGCCGCCAAGTCGATTAATTAATAACTGCTGCGAACGACGACGTCAAAATTCTCCACGGAATCGTGACAATCGTAGATACATACCAAACACGAATTAACGGGACTGACACATCGAAAGATCCACTTGGAACACAGCTTTCTAGCGAAAACCAATTAGTTGGTACCCGCCCATCGACCCAGCCCCGCGCTGCTGCCCCCAACGATTGCGGGGCGTCATCATCGGATCCTGGTATGCAAACACACAAGGCATGCTGTGGTAACGGAAGTACATTGTTGGTGTTGGCTGCCTCGCGATTGGTCGTGTACACACAAACACAACCTAACACCTACCTCATCGGCCTCTGCGTCGTGCACGTGGAGATCCATTATGTCCTGTCCCCGGAAGCACACGAAATCATGAAGGACTTGACTTGGAGGAATGACGTGTCCCTCTACTCTCCCCTCGGTCCCGAAGCTTCGCACTGCATGTGTTCACAGTTCACAGCAGTCAACAAGAAAGGGGTAGCAGCAGTAGTACCCGTTTGGGAGGGGAATCGAGAGTGAGCGAGGACAAAAACGCCCTCCATGTAAACATTGCGGGTCATGAGATATGAACTCAAGTAGGCCTCCAGGCGGCTACTGTTTATTCGTGTCACGGAGTGAAAATCATGCATGCGGTGGCCACCATCACCGGGAGCTAGTCTCGAGTCGGTTGGCGCGAGGCTGTGCTGGGTAGGTACAGCGATCGCACGTTCGAACCGGCACTCTGGTGCCAGGTTGATTGCGTGCGCGAGGTCAGTTGGTGTACACTTCTCCAAGTGAACGACGAAATACAACTCATGGTATCGCATGGACAACCATATCCCTTCCTGGCGCCTTTACCCTCTTCTCCTTTTGGTAAAACGAAAGGAATAAAGGTTGCCGGTGTACCGCAGAGGCACCTACGGCTGTACATCAAAAGAGGAGGGAACGGCTAGACTTTGTAACCATTATCCACCACACTTGCCATTTTGGAGTGCCAGAGAAGCATCGCTGGTGTTGATGTTGTACAAAGTTCCCTCGTAGCGAATGTTCTTCTTGGAGATGAGGCTAATGCGAGAGCCCACGAGGGGCACCCCGGAGCCTTCTTCTGCCATGTCCGCCGCGTGGAAAGAGCGCCACACAGAGGATAGAACGTGTGTGCTTGGGTGCGGTGCCGCATGGGGGGACTATAGATGGGAAGACGGGCGTGTGGGATGTTAGATATGCCCAATTATTTCACGGGGCCTCTATTGATGCCACCCTCCACCCTCCTCTCGGCACTCGCAGACACCACCTCTGCCACAGCTCATTGTCGCTCTTCACAGATTATCACCGAGTTGTCGCCTTCAGCTCCTGTCCTTTATTCGAGGTGTGTTTGTGTGTGACCCACATAACATCACGGAACTGGTTCTCACTACTGCTTTTTGACCTGCCCGTCGTGAGCCAGCCTGTTCGACTGCTGTTGCAGGAACGCTGTTACAGTGTACAGCGTTACAGCTTGCTGCTGCTGCTGCTGTAGATGCGATGACCACCAACATGCCCGGAGACGAGGCGCGGCCAAAGATGATCACTGCGGATGGGAGTAAATTCGAAGTGGCAACACCAACCACTCTTGCGCGGTTGGAGGATCCACGGGCATGGCACGCACGCGGGGAGGGGGGGATACAGCGCCCGAGACCTCGTCCCGGGAGTGGGGCAATCGCCCTCCCCATGGCCCCACCACTACCAAAAGGGCGATCGGTTCCGCTGAAAAAGACGGTTCTCGAGGAGGAAGAGTACGTGGACCGCCTGGGGGAGATTATTGAAGGGGACTACTTCCCCAACAACGCCAAGATGTATCGAGCCCTCGCTGGGCTTGCCGACCATGGCCAAGACACCACACCTTCCCGCACACCGGCAGGTGGCTCCATGGTAGGCACCCCTGTGACTGGGCTACGGAGTATTGGCGGGTCTACTGATGGGGATGGCCTGGAGCTTCGAGTGAGTGGGGGCAATTCGGATGGACCATCGTCCTCGAATTGCGCGGGAAACGGCGGCGCCCTCACCAAGTTCGTTGCGACACATACGTCGGAGGACAACGAAGCCTTCGCCGAGCTACAGGTGAGAGGGGCGGCAAGATAATGATCTACTGTATCCTCTTCTCACAACAATGACCTACTGTAAGTAGCCGATGCACAACAGTCATGTGTTGGTTTCAGTCTTGTGCTGGCACTGGGGTGCGTATCCTCACTGGCGTTCGTGGAGTTGCGATCCCTCTGCTTCTTCAGCTGCACCGATCTACGTGTTGTGCTCCTTTGCCGTGAGACGGCGAGAGCTTGGAGAACACGTGCTTCCCATCAATGCCGTCTGTTTACCTTACTCAATTGGACCGGGTCTTTGCTAGATTTTGGGGTTCGCAACTGGCACGAGTTTAATGTGAAGACAACAACAACAACAACAATCGCCTTGATCCGCATTCGATTTCAGGAGAAAGACCAGGAGGCTTTTCGAAGGCGATATTTCTGGGCTTACGATACCACACCAGACGGGGAGGGCAACAACGCCACGTCTACCAAACTGTTAATACTCCCCAACGGCAAGATGATGTCCGTCGAGCGGCGGGAGCAAATGGACGCAGCTTGTGCAGATCGTCCAAAAATAGGAGATTCACGACCAAATCAGGTGAGACGTCGCAGACTCACGTGCAGTGCAGAGCACATTAGCGTGGCGCGTAGTAGACGGAGGTACTATTGTACGGCCTCGTGCTTTTCCGAACCCCAAACATGCCAGGCTCTGTTTGGGAATCACCACGTCGGTTCACGTCCTTCAGCCAGTCCTGTCACTCAAGATACCTTCGCACTTAGTTGCGCACATGACAAACATTTCCCCCTTCATGCAGTATTGCCACTCCCTTTTTTAAAGAAGATTGTCTGTGCGGGGTGTTCTCCCGTCAATGTTCTTGAACGGCACACCTCGTTGTTGGAGGATCATAGCAATCGCTGCATTCAGCCGACGATATCACGGCTGTTGCTGCAACATCGCCTCCGTACTCGGTACACGTAAAACGGATGTAACCCCCACGCGGTCATGAAGAAGTTGTGTTTCACCTGTTGTCGTATCTTGCTGCTTGCTGAAGGTGAAGACTTGGAAGCACAGGACACGAAACCAGCTTATGTTTTCTCCGAACTTGGCAGCGTCGAATGACATATGCAGAATCGAGCAAGCACCTACGGAGGCTGCTCAGCTTCTTGTGAAGGACGGGTCAACATCGGCGACGGCAACAACGAAGCGAAGAGTAATCAAGCAATCGGAAGAGGTCGTGAAGAGGGTGGCGCGGGCTACAGCAACATCTACCAAAGAATCTGCAGATGGCGACTGCCATTCTTCAAAGTCGTCCGGGGCTACCGCAGTAACAGCAGTCGCGGCAACTGAAGGAGGTTGTTCTTCCTCGCCCTCTAGCGATGAAGCTCTCACCGCGACTCCCGACCAACCGCACCAGGGCGAACCTGAATATCAGTCTTCAGGGCCACCGAACGCAGGAGGATCGACACAGCGGACCGAAATGGACGAACCTTTACATTGCCCGCCTCGCGTAGACTCGAACGAAGGCGTTGATGATTTTGGATCATCGGAATCACGGGCCGATGAGCCGCCCGCACCACCACGACCAGCACCACCAGTTTCGCGCGGTGCGGTAGTCGTCAAAGCGAACCCCAAGGTTATTCAGGCCCATGCAACGAGGTTCCCGGTCCCCGCGCCACGGAAACCAAGCCGAGGTCCTTGGGCATCCCCAATTGAGAAGCCCTCGTCGTCGCGGGAATCCGTTGCGGAGCTGTTGGCGGGAACGGCGGACTCGTCGGGGTACGAGGAAGTACCTATGACACCTTCGAGAGTACCAGGCGTGGATGGAGACTCTCCGCAGATCACTTGGGGTTCCATTGACGGCACTCCCATGATCCTCGACCCGCGTGCCACTCCTCTCCCAGAGGCCGGCAGGGGGGCCATGGACGTGGCGAGTTTCATGGAGACACTCGGAGGCGTCGTTGGCGGGGTTGGCCAACAGCAGTTCGAGATTAAAGATCTCCCTGCGCGAGACAAGCTTGCGCACCGCCTCGAGGCCGTAGACACTCGCCGGAAGCGAGCGAAGCTTGGGGCCGGCGCGGCCGCAGACGGAAGGGGGACGCACACGCCCGCGCCGGCAACACCGATGACCCCTCAGACGCCCGGCACAGGACGACGAACCCCCGGGACGGGGAAACGAACGCCCAGGGGTGGGAGGACACCCGCGAAGGGAAAGGGAAAGGGAAAGGGAAAGGCTGCGGCGGTGACGCCTGCCGCTCGAAGCCTGGCGGCGAGGCTAGCTCAGCGGCAGAGCGTCGACACACCGTTCGGCGGTGGGCTCACTCCTGGACGGCAAAGAAGGCGAACCGACCGCTCGGGGGGGGGGGCTGGTGCCAACCGAGGTGGGCTAACACCTCTGCCGGCTTCGCCTGCCCCGGCAAAGAGGAAGTCGGGCGCGCCTGAACGCAAGACGTCGCTTACGGATGGCCTGTTGACCTTGAAGTGAATAAACGTGTTTCCGTTCGTTGTTACAATGCGGTGATGTTGCCGTTGGTAGGGTGGTGTTGATGACATGTACCCTCGCTGGTGGGGGTGTACGCTGTCACTACCCAGAGGACGGCTAGCGCAGAAAAGGGTCCCGTAAAGAGGGTTGCTAGCGTCTGTAAATTGAGGGTGATTGATGCGCGTTTGTCGTAGAAGATGAAGTACTCTCCTCGAAAATCGTAGCGGTGTTGCTACAGGATGAAAGTTCTTTTGCTAAAATGAAGGGGGGTGTTGTTGCCGCTCTTTTCGTGGCACAGACAGTGAATCGGGGCTGGCATAAAAACGCTAGTTTATCCCGCGCAGTGAGTGGAGCATTGTGAAATCTCTTGCGCTGCCCAGGGGGGACCAGAGGGGGGGTGTACTCATAGTCGTGCATGCCGTAGTCGTTAGACCATTGACCTCGCATCCCTACAAAGCCGGGACGGAGCACGCCGGGTCCTCACCGGACCAGGCTCTCACATCACCAAGCGCGAAGCGCCGTGAGGTATTCGGCGAGTCGCATGAAGGGTGCGCTGCATCCTGCTAAGGGTGTTCGGCATCTTGTGTTTACTTCCTTGCGTACGGATGACAGCTGCGTATGACTTCATTTATTTTCTGGTGCTTTCACTTCCAGAGACGGTTGTAAGCACTGTGAAACTGCCTCAAGGGTGCTTTACCATTTTAACACAACGTGGTGCGATTATCCCCCTTGCGCGGAGTGAGGGTTCTCGACCCCGCACAACATAATCTACTCGACCACCATTCATGGTTACCGCAAAAAAAAACGGTAACCTGGTTGCCAAGTTCACGGAGTAAATTGGTTTGTTCTACAACGCCGTTGCCAAGCGACGAAAACCCAACCCCGATGGCGAACACCGGGGGCGGGGGACCAGGGGCAAGCACATAAAATGCCTGCCCGCTGCCGACAGAAGTCCAGAAGCTCATTTTGATTTTCACTTTCCCATTCGTTCACCCTCGTCAAGTGGCCCAGCGGTCCTCAACATCTTACAAAACATACCTCCAACAAGACGAAACTTCACCGGGTACATAAATCAAACCGTGCTCACGCAGCTTCTTGACTCACTCGTCGATCGTGATTCTTTCGAGAATTGCGAGCAATAAACTACCCGACCAAGAAAAACAGGAAAGAAACTCGCAGATACCATGAAATGAATCAAGCAACGTTCCGTATCGCGGTGGCAAAATCGGCCGGCGGCCGTTATTGCCTCGAAGTTTTCCAAATGCTACAATATGTGTCACTCACGCCCAAACGTGTGTCTAGCGTACAACCAAAGTTGTTGTCAAACTCTTCGTAATACGAGTACATGCAGCAGCCCACTCAGCAACGTAATGCATCCGCAGCGCCATACGTACAGAAGTTCGCCTACGGCGGCAAGGTGTGCCCTTTACAAGACATTTTTCAGAACATACGGATACATCAAGACAACCGCTACCTGCTGTGTTCATCTGGGGGGCGTTTGTTGATGAGAAGGCACCATCAGAAAATGTAAATGGTGTTTACACAACCATAGTCCCGCGCCAACCGACTGCCCAATGAAACGAAATCAGTCTTGTAGAGCCATAAAAACATGAACACTCTCTTAATCAAACGGTATGTGTGCGTGTGCGAACCACAACACGTCACGTGCCACACCGCGCTTTCAACGGATGTTCTCCGTTTCAACGTCCAACGAAAAAAACACTGAATGAAGCAGCTGTTCTGGTGTGTTTAGAATAGGTGGTTGTCGGGCGGTTCCTTGTAGACGTTCATGCTTCGATACCTGCGGCGAGACGTGAAGACAGCACGCAGCAGGCGGGACATGATGAGGGCGTGGTTGCATACATTTTCATCCCTTGGCAAAAAATTGAAGAAGCCAAGCATTGCAGAAAGAACGATGGAGAAACAACGAACTCCAGTGTGTGTGTACCTTCTTCGTGTGACCCCGGCTGGTGCATCAAACATAGAATATACCGAAAGGTTGAGACTGGCGCCCAGAATAGATGGAACGAACGAAACAACCACACACACGACACGGGTTCAAAAATCGACGGCCAACAACGTGGAGATACTTTACTCTACAAAATGGAACCTATTTCAACTTTTGGACTTGCCCACAGCAGAGAAGTGAGTGGCGTGTGTGAGAGGTCTACAGTGGGTAACCCCGTGCTTACATCGTGTTGGCCTTGCTCGAGGAGTTCCCTTTCAAATATTCGCTGATGGCGCTCTGCAGCTCCTGAAACCGCGGAATATCCTCTTCCACCGAGCTCGCGTACGGTGCCAACCGCTGCCAGAAAAACGTACGGCACAGCAAACCCGTTCTAGGTATCGGTTGGGACTAGTAGGAACACGAGGCCTGCGAAAGAGTGTCGAGATCTAAAATTAGCCCCCCGACCCCCAGTGCACTGCCTCTTTCGGCTGGTTGACCCGATTGTGTCATGGGAATATTGTCGTTTCCACTATTATATCAGCGGCGCTCTTTCGGAAATGAAGGTCCTTCCTTGCCTTCGTGCATCTGGGTCGGAGAGAACATTAGCAGTGGCTGACAGACAGGGCGTGCGACATGGCGCTCACTTCGTAGATTCCTCACTTGAGTGATGAGTGGAACGAGGGTGATGATTTCAATGATTTCGTCCTAGAACTTGTTGATAGCAGTCCTTGTCCAGTCTAACATCTTGAACGGTCTGAACCCCATACCTTCTCGAACTCCTTCTTGCCCGCTTCATAAAGGGACCGATCCAGCCTTGTGAGGTCATCGATTTTTTGTTGCACCTACACAATCGATCACGTGGTTGGGATAGGAGACTCAGCTTGGGTCTTGATCTGCCGATGTACTATGTAGTGGATAAACTGGGTCAAACGCAAACATCGTTTCAATGCAAGTTTTACTATTTATTGCTTGCCCTGGGCGTGGAGCGGTGGCGTTCAGATACCACGTACTCGACAGTACAGATCACGGGACACCGGATAATCGCCACACAATAGAACCGACTGTATCTCGAGAATGTGCTCAGCATCTGCGATTAAACTATCCTCCGACATCTCGAGGCTGGTGCTTACATAGATCATATTTTGTTGTACCATATAATGTTGAAAACGTACTTTTTCAGTCATCACCCGGTGGTGGGGTGATGGTGTATGTCTCAATCTCTGACTTGCCTTCGAAGGGAGACTGTCGAAATGCGGTCTGGAGACAAACGGCTTGCCGTCCCATCGTCGTGACCCTGCCTTCGTCTCGTTCAGGTCGCAATAGGTTAGATCAATCATGTGCCAGTGCAGCATGCGCGCAAGAACCAACAGCCCCTCCTCCAGCCGCTCCGTCAGCAATATCTGCACGAAGCGGAGAGTTTATTCAACGTATGCATATGCGATAGAAATAATGTAAACGTGCAAAGTTCACACTCTTGCACATGCACACGTTGAAACAGAGCTGCCAAACTTAAAACTTACTTTTTCTGCATCAATTCCATGAAAAACGGCGTTAAGGTTGAGTTGAGTGTTTAGTGTTATCAACGGGGCTTGGATAGGCTTACTCAGCTTACACGAGAAAGTAGTTAGCGTATGAGCAAGCAATGTTTGCAGGATTCCAAGCGTCAACGGAATTACCTTGAGAGGGGACGGAGGCACGGATGGGGTGGAGGGGGGTCGGAAACGACAACTTGTAGGTTCGCGACGAGATCAGAGAATGGAAGACCCGGGCTTTGGCCGTCATCGATTTACAACGGTAAGTGAGCTGGTTCTGTCTTCACTACTCACGCTAGACGGGGACAACAGGGGCTGTTCATGGCGGCATGAATCACAGGCGAAAGCATCTAAGCGCTCTCCGTTCAGGTTTCGATATTTACTCGAAGGCAGCTCAGTATAGATAGCAGTCACAGACAACAATCCATCACCAACCGGTGGCAAAACGTGAGCTGTTGCCTGAAAACCGCCCTTTTCGGGGGTTGGTCAAACTCACAAGGAGAGGTTTGCACTATCAGACGGCAAAAGGACAACGAGCATTGATGCAGACAAGACATGTCTCGTTATAGTATGCTACACCAACCTCACCAGCTTGAAGTCCGGTAGCGTATCACTGATGAGGCTGTCCAGCTGTTCCGCCGTTCGCACCCCGAACTCTGCCGAGAGTGGATTGTACAGGAGCTTGTGGTCCTTGCTAGAGCCGGCAGTGTGCATTAAGAACTCCTCGATAGAGATCTGAACCGAAAGACGAAAGGGAGAGGGCACAATCCGTTTGCTGGTGTCGTCGTCGTCGTAGTTGTTCATGTTGTGGCTGTCGTCAACGCATTGATCATCGGTATGTCCTTACCCCAACATTACCGAACCTCTATGAACAAACGTCAGTTTCTGAGCGCGAGAGGCGACTCCCATGATATCTCTGGCCTTTTCCGCTCAGTCAGGCGTACAGGAGGGTTCGGGTTAGGGGAGACAAGTGCCTGAAGAGTTACAGTAAAACGTTCGGTGGGGACAGAAGAGGACCAACGACAAGCACCGCGTGTTAAAGTAGAGTGAGCGGTTGCTTGAACACTTGCCGTACGCTTGGGGGCCATTTTGCGTGAAGACCCCTTTCCGAACTCACAAGTCACTCTTACTCCACAAAATATGTATTTTCTTCGGCAATACTGCCAAACCTTCGCTTCAAGATGTTTTTTTATATCCGACCCTGAAGGTGCTGTGCCCGATGATTCTCGAGCTATGCCAGCGCAGGGAGGTTGAACGGGCTGCACACACTTTGTGGTGAAACGGTCGAGCAATAAGTTCTCTTTTCGCCATATATACCTGATTTCTCGGCTGGATATAGTAGTAGTAGTAGCTGTGAGACCATGCCCATCCATCAGTACACAAGGCGACCATTCGAGCGTCAACGGCACAGCGAGCGAAAACATACGAGAGGAGCGAGAAACGAGGAGTGTACACGGAAAGGTGGCGGGTATTTAGAAATGTCAATGATGCACAAACGGGTCCCATAGAACGCGGCGATCTAAAGGGCCTGCTCGTTCATTATTGCATGACGCTCACAGCTGAGGTCAAGAAAAGAAGCCCGTTGAAGCTTTTCGCGTGAACAAATGCTTGGCCAATGCTCACACGTGTTACAACATGAGCAGTGAGGCATCCTACAAGCGCATCCCCCATTCCAATCGCTGCCACCCTTTCGAATGACGGCATATTCCACTGCCTTATATGCATTCTTCAGTTACCTGAGAAGGTGCGATCGAGGCTCACGAAGTACCGTGACGAAGTTAATGTCATCAGGATCCCGCATTATGCGTCGGTAGTATTTCACGGCCTCGTCCCAAGTGCCAGTGTACTGGCCTTGTGTGGTGATGTGATAGTGCATGATGTCGACAAGCTGCCTATCTTCTTTCGTCTAGTCATCACCAAGAGAGTTTTCAACGGCCGGGCGCCAAAGCGGGGAGGAACAAGGGGGGGGGGGGGGGGGGGGGGGGCCCCCTTTTTTGGTTGGCCTTTTCCTTTTGCCCTTTACCCCCCCCCCCTTTTTAAAAGGGG
>FN649731.1:2302498-2339113 GCA_000310025.1 Ectocarpus siliculosus | reverse complement strand
CCAAGCGCGAAGCGCCGTGAGGTATTTGGCGAGTCGCATGAAGGGTGAGCTGCCATCCTCCTAAGGGTGTTCGGCATCTTGTGCTTACTTCCTTGCGTACGGATGACAGCTGCGTATGACTTAATTTATTTTCTGGTGCTTTCACTTCCAGAGACAGTTGTAAGCACTGTGTAACTGCCTCGAGGAAGCTTGACCATTTTAACACAACGTGGTGCGATCATCCCCGTTGCGCGGAGTGAGGTTTCTCGACCCCGCACAACATGATCTACTCGACCACCATTATGGTTACCGCCAAAAAAAAAAACCGAGGAAAAAAAAAAAAAACGGTAACCTGGTTGCCGAGTTCACGAAGTGAATTGGCTTGTTTTACAACGTCGTTGCCAAGCGACGAAAACCCAATCCGATGGCAAACACCGAGTGGGGGGCTTGTTTTACAACGTCGTTGCCAAGCGACGAAAACCCAAACCCCGTTGGCAAACACCGGGGGGGTGGGGGGAGGGGGGTTGTAAAAAAATCACTGCTACGTGGCTACTGGCTGTACACGCTTTTTCATTCTTTTTTTTCTTCGCCACTCCATTTCCGGTAGACGTAAACAGCTTGTCACGTGTGTTGGTGTCGTGGGGGATTACTCTCTTGATGAAGAAATCTACCTCAAAAGGTTTCGCCTCGCTCCGGAACATGCCAAGCCGGTTTTGCCCCCGATTCGAAAAAAAACGATGTAGATGCGGGCACATAGCCAGCTATTTAGATGCAGAGAGAGACCCGCGCAATTCTAAGCTTGAGTCGGCAAGAGCTTCCTATGCACTATTGTATCCCTGGGTGCCTGTTATCGTCTTCCAGGAAAAAGAACGTTCGTGAGTACTACATTTTAAAAAGCAGGCATTGCCTGCGTGCGCAGAAAAGGCAGCTTGGAGGCATCTAGATCTATCTCGATACTTTGTACTTTGTACTAATGTGGCCGAAGGATACGGACGCAGATTTTCTCGTACGGCCCAGTTTTCCCCCGAAACCAATCTAGCATCTCGTGGTCGCAACAACATCTGAAAATCGAACCATAATAGCACAATGATCACACATGGAGGCCAGGATGTGGTACAATCATGCAGTCCAGACACACATACACGAAATATATCTGTGACATCTGTGTGACATATCACCGTTTTCGTGAGGATTTTCTGATTCTCAACGGCTGCGAATGGTCGGTGAATCTTCAGGAGGTTGGGAAAATGAGTCCACGAAGGCTCGCCCACACTCCGCACCACCCTTATACATAAGCTTGACTCAGTTGGTTCGCTCGGTCCAGCTTAGCATTCCTCGAAACACCAAAGGAAACAGCCAACCTCTGGTAGCGGGTTTCATCTATAGTCACAACACTCCTTTCCCACAGTCGAGGGTCCATACACACGCCCTTGGACGTCTCCTCCTACGAATGGACCCAAACCACAGTATGAAACAGGAACTGTGATGTACTCCGGACACAGTTCTGCATTTTCGGTAGCAATTTCTACAGCGCATGCCCAACTCACATCGCGTTGGCCTTGCTGGTAGGGTTATCCACCAGGTATGCGCCGACTGTTCGCTGCAGCTCGTGGAACTCCACTAAGTCCTCCTCCAACAGGGGTGGCGGTATCAAGTCTCTCCGCTAAATTTGGGGGCAGCGGAAGTCCAGAGGAAGAGGGAGAGAAAGGAGAACGAGATACTTCATCATTACAATAGTGACAGGTGACTGCTGTTACCCGGGGGTCTCTCGCCTGGCTCGCCCACGGACATACCACTGGGTGTCATGGCAATTGTTTTCCTCGTGACCAAGTATGGTACGGTTTTACCGTCGCTTGCCGGTTCTACCTGCCCATAAACGATCTTTCCCATTCTCGACTCAAAGGCTTACAATCCGGGGTCACACCGGGGTCACACAAGAGTGAGACTCGTTCCTTCCTCTGCCGTCAGTGCTTTCCCTTCCCTTCACTTCACTTCAATTTCAACGCGATATCGGTTTCTCTACAGCAGCAGGAACACTTCCTCCCGCCAAGCACACTAACCCTAACCCAACCTACGGCAACGCGCATGTTTTCGTACCAGATGCGGCAAAGAATCACCCTCGGCTTAGGTTCGAGCGCCCGATCTCGCCGTCAGAAGGCTAGGCTACGAGGTTACCAACTATACCGCCGGGACGAACGGTTCAAAATCCTGCTGTAGGAGGACTGCCGAGGTCATGAGACCGTTATCGTTACATCAGACATGCACCCGCTGCAACGCACATCGACATCACCTTTTGTGGGCACTGAGCTAAGCAGGGTTGAGAGGTTATGCGGGGATAGGGTAGGGACGGCGGTTGTGTCGCTGATTGCTGCTCGACTAAGTATGTACTGCCTGCATTGTATGGCTGCTTCGTCGGGCTTGATTGAGTGTTGCTGGCAACATGGCAAGGATGAATTATATATACATAATCACTTGCTCACCAGCCGTGTAGCTCACCAGCCGTGTAGAATGGTAAAAACTGTTGCACCCACTTCGGGAGATAGATGGTCCTTTTTCGTACACAATGCATGGGCACTACGGGCACCAGTGTCGTTGCGGCTGGCGTACCTTTTCATACTCCAACTTCGCAGCATTGTACAGGACCCGGTCAAGTTCCGTGTGTTGGTCGATGATCTGCTGCACCTGCGGTTGGTATGGATCGACGAGGCTCCAAGGTTGGTACTTGATCCGTTTTGATCGAACAAATCGCTGCTGGGTTACAGACGCGTTCATGCACATGGACCGATACTTCACAAGCACAGGAGTTGAGGTACATGTAGCGACGTGATAGCGGGAGACCTTCGGATCGACGGCGGACGCCGTGCCTGCATGTATCGAGACAAGTAAGGTTGTCGACGATGTAAATAAGCCGATGTAAAAAAAATTGAAAACAAAAAAATACATTAACTCGTTTGGGCAACAACCGCGGCGAGGATCTGGCGCGCATAGTTAGAAGGCTATCGTTCGAAGTCTACCTTTGCAACTGACCCGGATACGCATTGCGACCTAGGCACTAGCGACGGTGTCACGACTACTCACAAAAACTCTATCTCACGCCCGATGAGACTAGAACCACATGTCGATGTGATCCATGTTCTCTGAGGGATCGATCAATTCAAACACGTCGGAGCGCGCGTGCCATGCGCACTCTCCCACCCACCTGCACGGGAAGATCCTCGAAACGGGGTGCGTTGACGAGCGGCTTCCCGTCATACCGTCTCGCCCCAGCCGTCGTTTTGTAGACACTCACGTACGTCATGTCCACCATCTCCCACCTCAAAAGTCGCCGCAGCACCATCAACCCCTCGTCGAACTCCTCTGTCAGCAAAACCTTTGCCAAGTTTATTGGGACGCCGGTTACGAAGGGAGTTGCAGTTTTCAGCTTTCGACCGTCGACTTCAAATGTTGACCTTTCTCCGATAGCAGTGTTCAACACGATTTCGGTCGGTGTTTTCCCCGATAGCGATATTCCACACCATTTCGGTCGGTATAACACGACTGTTGGCTCGTTGCGCGAGCATGGTTTTTTCTACGGAAACGCGCCTCGGCCGAAACAACACAATTCCCGCACCCGTCCAACCATTCCGTCCAGATCACTGAAATTGAATCATTTTAGTAAACAAAAACTAGCAACGCGTGTGATACCCAAAGCTTTCAGCTAGCGCGACTCAATACTGCTGTTGTTGAAACGGCATCGATGGTCGAGAGCATTCTCAAAATGTGAATGTAAACATGATGAGGGCGCGGGGCGTCGTCCCCGACACAAAGGAGGGGCGTTTCGCGCACGCCGACAGCCACATGACAGATGGCTCCACGTCACTATCGCTGAGAGAGAAACTCGTTGTAGTGCTATGGTACGATTTCTTCCTTTACCGTAGGTCGTACAAGGTACCACACCCCCTGGACCGAATTTCAAATCTCAACTACTCCACGACGAAGAGGATGCATATGTTTCGGAAAGCCCTCGACGAAACGGGTCCGTCACTGTTTCTGGGAAGCTTAATCGAGCCACGAAAATCGGTCCGCGGGGTGTGGCATGTTGTGCGACCTACGGTACTCTCCACATGCAGAAGCAGAAACTCGAAAGTGGTCGGAGGGGGCACCGAGACTCGCAGGGCCAAAAGAAAGACAAGCGTAATCTCACCATCTTCGCGTTCGGGAGCGCCTTCTCAAGCACATATCGCAGGTCCTGTCGCTTCTTCACCCCAAATTCCGCCGAGAGTGGGTTGAAGAGGCGCCTGTGGATGGGATCCCGGGGGTGTTTCGCTTGCGTCAAGAACTCCCCGATGGTTTTCTGTCAGAAAGGGGGCAGGCAGACAGAACAGAAGGGAAGAGAGAGGGAGTGGTGAAACGGAGGGGAGTACTTGAAATCCAACCAAGTCCTCGGACGGACCAAGACGATTCCATCGCGTTTCCTTGCCTACACGTGCTGCCGAAAGCTGTTTAATCGTGCCCCTGCAAGGAGACGATCATAGTGGCCGACCGGTGAAGTGAACCACATGTGTTGGACAAAGCCGATCTTGTGTTCTTGCCACTGGTAGGGTAAGGAAATGCCGAAATGCCCGGTAGATACACTTTTTTTCACGTCTATTTAGTGAAAAAACCTTAAGGCCTTAGCGTTCACCACAACGAGGAACGATGCCGCTGGGCGAGGTCTCTCCTGGCTCCTCAGCTACTGTGTGTATCCTTGACTCTGTGCAATCACACAACCACGCAGCTCAACAGGGCTGTTGCTGTCAGGCCGCCTTCATTCAGAACCCGCGCAAGTGTGGTGAAGCCTCCATCACAAAAATGTATAGCCAATAGCCAACTGTGCGTTTCTAGCAGGAAACAAGGAGAGAATCTACAAAATATCTTGCGTGCATGAAGATGGACGAAATAAGTCGTGGATGGCGAAGTGCGTCGACGAGGATGACTGCTCTTGGTCCTGGTCCAGGACAAACAAAACGCACGCACCTGCGTCTGTGGCTGGAGGAAGTAGTAGTAATAGCTTCGGTCCGTTTGTTCCATTCCCAGCAAACAGGTTACACGTGTACAGCATAAGTGGCCAACGAACGCAGCAACGTCAGGCGGAAGGACAAACAAACACGGGGGAGGAGAACAAAAGCACAACCAACAGACAACGCACAGCGCAGGATAGTTAGCCTACCATTTCTGGAGCGGTGGTCAGCAAGCGTATTGACCACGAGTCTTCAAACAAAAAAAACATGCATGTTCACCGCCGGTCCACCATTGGGTGACTGCGCGGTTGTCCCGGTGTATCCGACGACAAACCCGAAGGAATCGATCTCGATTCCGAACTTACGGCACGAAACAGTAAACGGTAGAGGCGACCCCAATGCTCTGCTATCAACAACGCTGTCACCTCGGATCATCCGTGGCTCATGCCCTAATGAATCAAACCCGTCTCCGAGCCAAGGCTTGGCCATGGCTCCTACGTAGCACACCGTTTCTGCGCTACGGGTCTACAACGCGATCAAGCCTACGGTACGGTAGTTGTCACACCTCAGGAGGTGGCTCCGCGGCTCTCGGACAACGGTGACGAAGTTCACCGCCTTGGTATTCCGGAGTATTCTTCGGTACGCCTGCTCGGCTTGTCTCCAGGAGCCCTCGAACTGCCCGAACGCGGACACGTGGTAGTGCATGATGTCGCACCTTCCCTTCCCTTGTCTGCCTTCCGTCTGTCCGGTGTTCAAACCCAGTTCCATATCGTGCGTGTATTGAGTCAAACGAACGGGGACACGGTTGTCGGCGCTCGCACGCTTTGCGTGTGGGGCTGTGACGGATCCTCTGTGTTTTGGCACACGCGATCGGGTAGATTCAAGCGACCGCTCCCACTGCATGATGAGAGGAAAGGAGACGAGCGTCGGTCTATTCGCCGTGGTGCCCTGCCACAGCAGTAGGACTCGAAACATTGGATTTACCCCCCACCATATGCAAATGCACGAGGAGACCAGTTTGTCCACACGAATGCCGCAGCTCACCCTGGCCTTTTCAGCAACTGACCCACCTGTTGAACAGCCTCTCTTAAGGGAATGGCGGAATTGTGGTCGTCAAAGTGGGCCAGCTGGGTGGCGTCGTCGTTAGCCATCATCCGCCAATCAAACCATCCCGCCGCACATTAACGCGTCGGAGGATCCCAATCACACAAAGAAACGTGGGACAAGGGAAAATAAGCCAATCAGCTCACACTGGGCGGACGCTTTTGCACAGCCAACCAAGTAAGGTGACCACCATCCGCAAAAAACTCACGGGACAAAAATCATGCACCTCACACGTTTTATGCGCCACAAACAACACGACCAGAGACAGGAACGAAATGATTTGCTTGACCACGTTTTGTCTCGGAAGTCCTTCACCAATCAAATGTAGTGTATTGGATGCCGTAAGACACAGCTGGCCGGCCGGCGAGTCAGCTCGCTCCTCGCACCCGAAGTACCCTATATCAACCTTCAACCTTCCGTAGACCGTTTCCCACAGAGGAGTATACTCCGGGAAGAGGGACTGCGGGGTGGTAATCAAATTTCGCGGACTCGACTCGCCATCCCCATGCTGCGGACATCTCCAAGCTCCATCAGTATCACACCAAACATTGCACACAAACGGTGATCACAGCCACATGTCATGGGATGGTGTTCGTGGACTCTCCGCTTGGGGGGAGGGCGGGGGGTGACATACCACGGTATTGCTGACAAAAGATGCTGCGACGCATCTACGCCCAGAAATAAGATAGCTAACACCAGAGGTGTACACCACCGACAGGACTCGAGCAGCAGTCTCGCGCTCACCTTCACGTTGTGCCTTCGCGCGTACCGGTAGAGCAAGAAGGCAAATGTCGTTGAAGCAGTCTTGTGTGTCTTGATGAAGGCAATATTACTCAGCTTAAATGCCACCGTGATGTCGCCCACGAATAAACAGCGCCAACGGGCACCACGAGCAAAAAGCAAGGGCGGATGCGGGACGTGTAAGATGGCCAAACTCTCAAGGCGGCGTAGGATCAGCGGATGCATCGATTGAAGACAGAGCTGAGCAAACCACCACTGCTGTGTGGCAGTCGGCTGTTTGCATGGCTACGCATCTGGTGAACGTTGGCGAACACAAGGAACACCATCGGCATGACGGACTTTCCGATTTCTCACCGTTTTCATCTGTGTTCGGATTTGGTTGCTGCCAACCCGTCCCAATGCCAAAGGTACAGCAGTCGTCCAACACCGTACACGGTCACACGTCACGACTGGTTGATTGTGATTGCCTAAGAAAGACGAGATTGAAACGCTCCCCCGAGATTCTCCGCTTGGTATGGTGTAACGGGGGGGGTCAGCTTGACTGCCCTCCCCCTTCCCCCCCCCCCGCTTCCCGTGCCTCCCCCGCCCCCTCCAGCCCCTTCCCTCCGTTTCCAGCCTTCCAACGCTACTTCATCTGTCGACAAATGGTGGTCACCACCCTTTTCCGTTCGTCACACAGATAGGAACTACCTTCCCCTGGATGGATGGATGCATGGATGGATGGGCAATGCTCGCAGTGCTCCCATGATAATACAGTACAGCATTGTTCTCACTTGGCCCTCTGTTTGCGCTGCTGAATTCGCCACTAGGTTGTTCAAGTAGCTTCTATTGGTGGGCTCGCCGCCCACCGTCTTTCCTTCTCCTTTGGGCCCAGGTTGAGCAGGGGAAGAGAGGACACAGCCCAGAAGGAACAAGAGGAGGGGCGAAAACACGACGTCATCAACTGGGAGCGTTTGTTGGTTTTGGTTGACGTGAGGGTATCATGACACCTGCCTGCCGGCACAACTTGAAATAATCTAACCCTGCCAACTTGAAGCATCCAAGGGTGTTCAGTGGCCTTCATGGCCCGTCTCCGATTTGTCTCTACCCTGGTACCGGTGAGGCGATACAAGGCCGCAGTCGCAAGTTCATTGTACATGGCAAATCCCACGGTTGCGTTGTTGACAAGGTATGTGCACCAAGCGAAAGAGTTCCCCGAAGCGAAGGTAAGACGATGTATGACATCATTCACAGCAGCATACGGCATACATATAGCAGCAGCAGTGCTTTGGGATCTCTATTTATTGTTTATTTTCCCCTTCTCTGTCTTCTCTCTGGCCCACCTCGATGCCCCTTCACGTATACAGTAAGCTCTGGCAACTTTCGCATATGGAATAGCTCATCTGCGACAATTGGGGTAGATCAGAGGGGGTGGGAGGGGCAGAGCGGTACACTCCTCAGCGGGACGAAGTTGTAGAGGAAAGTAATTCATGTTTCGCCACCATCGCAGTCGCATTTCCAAAGCATAGAGCTGGATCCTTGCTGAAGCCTCCAAAAGGGAAGACAAGACAAGCGTGTGGTACCACGGAAACGGCGAGAGTGCTGCTGTCTGCATCGCGAGAACTGACAACCCAACTTGCCAACAGCACAACCGTGCGTAGACGAAGGTCATTAAAATGGTTCCGTTCACACAGGCCGGGGACAGCTGACAAAAGTTCAATGAAGGGCTTCGAGACGACAACACCCTGGCATCATCAGAATGGTACCACACTCTATGCGCTGTTGTATAATTGACCAAGTTAGGCCGCTGACAGGGGTGACACCCTACACCCTGGGGCGCACTCTTTACTTCGAGCTTGCAACAATGAGGGAAACCTTCTATCGGCCGCAGTCTTTCCCTTCCTGAAAGATGCCTAATACCATCTGAGGAATCCAATAGCGGCACCATAATAGCTAAAACCGCGTCTCTTCCGCTTGTCGATCGGGTCTACGACGCTGTGGCGCGGACCGAACCAAATCGCCGAATCTAGCTTGATCAATGGTCAGTTAAGTGGGCATTCTCTATAGTAGGTACTTCTTTCGAGAACATGAATATTATTGTTTAGATAATGGAGTATTCCTCTCGAGCTCATACACACCGTCTGTCAATGGCGAAGTGATACTGCTGTAATGATATCGAAATGGTTGCAGGATGCTAAGACGCCTGCAAAACAGAGGCGGGACACTTAGTGCTGTACATTGCGCCCTGTAGACTCTCACCAGGCAAAACTATATTCATCTTCCACACACGCCTTCTTTCCTGCGACACCCTCTCCCGTCGTACACCTACCTCATGGCATCGAGGCAGGTTCAATGACAGGCAGTGGGACAGAGAAGGAGGGCATGTAAACAATGCCGGTTGGACGTGCATGGGTCGGGCCCACGCTGATACCCGTGACACGATCTTCGCACCTTCATCCGGGTTGTACGTGTTGAGGGCTGCTGTTGTCCGTCGTGCCGCCACGGCAGATTGCTGTTTGAAGGAAACGATAGATCGATACGAAATCGTGGTGGGCAGGTTGCAAAGAAACGCGATGTTGTAGTATTTACAGATTAGCCTGGGTCATCACACAGGAGGAACGCAATCTTCCTTTCGTCCAACCTTCCCCAGCGGTGCTTGCCTCCGATCGTAGGGTTCAGCAATCTCCTCTTTTCGCGTATACCACTCACGAACTTCATCGAATTACGCAGCGGAACTGCGAATTGTTGCTACCGAAAAAGTCTGTAGGCTTCCGGCATTGACGAGGGTACCCACCAGAACACCGGGGCGACCGGCATTTATCTATCACATCGTATTGAAGTATGGCACAGTACTGTTTTAAATGCAAGCCGACGAGTCTGTTGGTGTTGACATTGCCAAGCTTTAGCTTTTACATTTTGCGATGTGGTATGACAACGGAAGCGGGGAGGGACCCCCTACTACTGTAGTTCGCAGGTGCACGCGAGGTTTTGAGGGCACGACAGGCAAGCCATGAGGATAGATGCGAAAGGAAGAAAACGCAAGCGAGCACTAGCTGTAACATCTTGCAAACCACACAATAACAGAAAAAGGCCATACGTGCAATTTATTGGTACAGTGGGGGGCCCTCTATAGTGCCGGTTGAATAGTGCCAACTGCCGGTATAGTGCCGGTAAAATCTCTCCACACAGAAAGCGCCCTCAATAGTGCCAAACGGCACTATTGAGGGCGGGCCTGGTATAGTGCCGGTTGGGCACCACGTCAGCCCGCAATAGTGCCGGTTCACACACGCACGCACACACACCACCACACTCCCAAAATACAGACACCGTGCTGCTGCAGTCCAACACAGCTCTACGCAGAGGCGCACCATGCCGTGTGCGGAAGGTGAACTGTGCCTTCAACAGAACAGAACGCCGAAGGCCCCTCATGGCCACGTCTGCAAGGGAGGATGTGGCGGGCGGCTCCATAGCACTTGCGGCAGCGTGGAGGGTGACTTCGAAACATCCCGCATCTGCAGTTCTTGCGTCGCTGCTAAGACTGGCAAGCGCAAAGCGACCGCAGCTGGGGTTGATGCTGGGGCAGGACCATCTAAACGTCCGACAGAGAAAGGGGGGGGGAAGAAGGCTTCTCGCGCGCGGCTGAGCAACGCTGACAAGGTTGAGGTCCTCAAGCTGCTGGATGCCAAGATTTCTCATGAGCAGATAGCAGATCGCTTTAAGTGCTCGGAACGGCTGGTCCGCAAGGTGAAAGCTGAACGGAAGGAAGTGGAGGCTAAGGCAGCTGCAGGCGACGGAAGCCAGAAAACCGCACGCAGAGGAGACTTTCCGGAGGTAGGTAGAGTACACGACATGCCTGGCAATTTCCTCTCGAACGTTGTTTTTCCCCGCCATTTTTCAAAAATGCCCTCATGTCGCCGATTTCTACTGCTGTACCTTTTTTTTTTTTGCTCTTCCTTGTTTCTTTGCCTTTCCCTTTTCGTCTTTTCGTATGTATCATATGGTGTTTTTTTTTTTCATGTCACCTCCTTTTTTTCTTTCTCTTTGCCTTTTTTTGTTATGTCTTTGGCCTTTGAGGTCCTCGATGTCCACACTCATAGACCTTCCGATTATTTGTCCTTGAAATTGAAAGAGCACTGTTGTGTACATATTCGCACCCGCTTTTTTTTCAAAACAAACAAGCAGATGTAAGCAGATGTAGCCTGTACGAGCGTCTCCTCGCAACTTTCCCTTTCCCCTCCCGCAATTTTTTCTTTCCGGGTGTAGTGGCACTTAAAAAACATCAGCTTTGTTTACGGTGTACCGCGGCGTCGTCCCTCGTATCTGCGCCGCGCAGTGTAGATGCTTACGTTTGAAACTAATCGTTGGTCGCTTGAACCTCTGCATTGTATACTCTTTTTCGCCGGCAGGTGGATGAGATAGTTATTGATCTGCTCGATAAAGCCCGGAAGGCCAAGATGCCCGTCACACGGGACGTACTTCGAAGCTTCGGCCGTTCCACCGTGGCAACCCTGCTCGCTGAGCCCGCTACTTCTGCAGCAGTGAGGGCGAGGGTCGAGGACTTCAAGGCCGGTGAAAAGTGGGCCAAGAACTTCGTGAAGCGCAACAAGGTGCTGAGTGCGAGACTTCATGGCGAGGCTGGTAGTGTCGACCCAGCGGCCATCGAGAAGGGCATGGAGGAAGTCAGGAGCCTTTGCGCGAAGTACCCAGCTAGGTTCATCTTCAACGTGGACGAGACAGGCATCCAGTGGAAGCTTATGCCCAGGCGCACGTATCTTTCCTCCTCGGAGGACCGCAAGAAGGCGCGGGGCTCCAAGAGCATGTACTTCAAGGATCGGATGTCTGCCATCATGTGCAGCAACGCCGACGGCACTGCAAAGGTGGACATGGCCATCATCGGGAGGTCGAAGGTGCCTCGCTGCTTCACGGACGCGCCTTCACCTCTGAAGTACTTCTCGCAGGCCAACGCGTGGTCTGACTCCGCGACGTTCCTCAAGTGGTGGCTTGAAGTCTTCCTCCCGTTCATTCGGCGCTTCACTCACGAAAAGGTGCTGCTCCTGATGGACGGCTGCTCCTCTCACGGCGATCTCGTTGATGATCGTGGGCAAGTTACCATCAAGTTCTATCCTCCGAACTGCACCAGCCTGCACCAGCCCATGGACATGGGGATCATCGCGAAGACGAAGGTCCTCTACAGGAAGGAGCTGCTCGACGTGAAGGCATCCACAATGTTGGTCGCTGAGACCCTTCGCGCCCAGGCCAAAGCCAGTAAGATGAAGGCCGGGACGATGGGGCTGGCGCAGGGGCACCAACCTCACCTACGGGACGCCGCTGAACTTCTTCAGAAAGCATGGGGCAGCGTCACTCCCCAGGACATCGCCAGGTCAGGTTTGAACATGTTCTGTTGCTATGTAGATGCTTCAACTCGGGCGGTGGTGCTAGCACAATAGCTTTGGTGGCACGTTTCGTGGCAGAGGTGGTACGGATTTTTTTTGAGAAAGTTTCCTGCAGGGGCATCCCTCGTTTGCAATAAAAATTTCCTCTTTTTTTGCATGCGGATGAGTCAACTTCTGCCGCTGGGTCCGTCTAATATCTGCGTTGCACTCAAAAACGGATGCGGTTCGTATTCTCGGCAACCCCGCGACCAGGTGCTTTGTCAAAGCCGACACGCTTCCGCAGGAGATGGCGGCTGAGCTCACCAACCTCCACGGGAAAACCCAGGCCCGCATCCACGAGCCTGCGTTGAGGTCCCTCACGAAGAGTGTCCACTCGTTGAGCACGAGCGTGCACGACGCGCAGCAGCAGGGGTCTCGCATCGAAGACGAGGACCTGAGTGAAATGTTCGCAGAACTCAACATCTCACCCGGAGAGCCTGCCCCGGAGGAGGCGGTGGACTTAGTTCAGGCGTGGGCTACCATCGAGGATGACGATGACGTGGTGGAGGCTTTTCGACAGGATGCAGCGGACGAAATGACGGCACAGCTAGCGGGAACGCGCCTATCTACCTGCCGCGAGGAGGAATCCGAAGATGAGGCGGACAGTGATCATGAGGACACGGGGGGCGGCCGCCGCGCCCCACCGGCTTACGGTGAACTGTCTTCTCACTTCGGCGTCCTGGAGGTGGCCGCGCGGGAGAGTGGAAACGGGGACGCTGCGTTCCACCTATCGAAAGCGAAGATGGCGATGATCGCGGCGCATGCCGCTAAGGGCGTGCGCCAGACAGACATGAGAGAGTTTGTTGATGAGTGAGGGGGGGACAGCTATACCGCAGTTTTTTTCTTTTTGTTTTGTTTTATTTTTGTCCGCTTCGTTGCTGGCGCGTTTATTGGTTTTGTTGGCGTGTCTCATCACGCAACATCGTAGGGAGGCAGCGAGGAACGTGATATTTTTTCAAGTATACTAAGTTGCACGGACGGGAGCTGTACACGGGGTTTGGCTCCGAAGGTGAATTCTGCGCGTGCATGCGGGAATGGTTTCGCGGCAAACTCAGCTATCAGAGTGGAACCCACATTTGTCTCAGAAAAGGCTGCCCCTGCCGCCCACAAAGTATATTCACCACACTCGATCCACATGCTACTCTGTTGGCCTCGCAAATGGTAAGCGATACACCATGAACTCAAACAGCAGTGCCTCAGTAGTGCCAGACCGGCACTACTGAGGGATATCGATCACCCAAATAGTGCCGTTTGGCACTATTGAGGCACTATTCCCAGTTGTGCCGGTGCCCGCTATAGTGCCGGTGAACGCCCTGCGCACGTACCGGCACTATAGAGGGCCCCCCACTGTACATCGTTTGCGCTAATGAACGAAAACGTGCATGGAAACCCCCGAAATTGGCGACGAACTTTATCGCGTGCAGAGAACAAGGCCCATCCTTTCTTTCTGCACGTGACCATTGTTGTTGTTGTTGTTGTTGTTGTCTTCACATTAAAAACCGTTCCGGTCTCCGCTCAGTACCATCTAATGTCCGGACTGGTCCAACTGACGCGGACGGCTTGCGTGGTCACAAGCCAACTACCCCCAACGGGGCTACACCTTCTACGCATATATATACAAGGTTTTGGGCGCTGCGCGCCCCCGCTTTATTTGAAGCGATTCCGAGGCAACGTTTTCTCTGAAAGTGGGTGTAGGATGTTGTTCAAAATGAAGGTAGGCACCGATGGCAGTTAAAGTTTCCGTGAAGAGGGTGGAGTTCCCACGATGGAGGTTCGGAGATGTAAAGGTCCATTATTTGTTTCCCATCGCCGTGCCCAGTACCCCTCCATTATCTGATACAGATCCAGAACTCAGAACTGCAAAAAATAGACAAAATTGTCGACTGAACTGCGAATGAAGAAAGTCAGCACTACCAATTTAACGCACTACTTGAACTGCAAAAAAAGAATAAAGACAGCACGAAGAATTGGACGCACTACTTGAATTCTGAACAAATGAAATAGAGTAGCTACAGGGGAGTGGGAGGAGTGGGCGGGGTAGCCATCGAGAGTGGAGGTAGAAAGGAGTGTATTTTCGTATTTCCGGACCTTTACAAGGGATTATCGGAACCGGAGCACACAACACCGTTGCCGGAATCGGAACAACCAACAGACCATTCCGACGCGAGAGCGGTGAAGAGAGAAAAGCAAACATTTAAAGACAACGTGGATACACAGACACACACACACACACTGAGAGGAGAGAGAGAGAGAATACGGTACCTAGGTGAAAGGAGGTGAGTGCATACCGTGTGAAGGTGTTAGAAAAAAAAAAAAATGTACAGCAGTAGCACACGGAATCGGAACAAACAACAGACCATTCCGACGCGAGAGAGCGGTCAAGAGAGAAGGCGAAAATGAGAAGAGAATGTGGATAGACAGACCGTCAGAGACATAGAGAGACGGAGGAACGGAAGAGAAGGAGGCACACACAGAGAGGGCCGTACTTCGAGTGGAATGCGTGGTATGATGGTACAGAGCGGGGTGACAGCAGCAGGCGAGAGAGATAAAAGCGGAAGATAAAAAAGGTGGAAAGTCCACCAAAGTGCCAAATTTCCAGAGGAAATGCTGCTGCTCTGTGAGAGCCCGAGAAGACCGGAATAGAGCGCTCACAGAAGCCGAAAGAAGCGAAATGAAGAGTTCTCAGAGAAACTTAAATTGTAAGAAGATTATTCTCGGAAAAAAAAAGCACAACCCAGCTCTGTTTTCTTTTATCTAGTGTATCAAAGGGCGGTTGATGCAAAGAGCAAGATTGTTGGAAATGTTGCGGTCGTTGGCCGGGCTCGATAACAAATGGCTAGTGCGCGGGAGGGGGCCTCGCGGCTCGTTGAAAATGGTTGTGGAAAGACGGCTACCCCTATTTGCACGACGCGCGTGCAAATAAGACGTGCACTTCGAAACGCCTCCGTGGATGGGTTGAAACTGGGTTATACACACACGTGACCGACCCAACCCAACCCAACCCAACCCACCCAACCCAACCCTAATCCTAACCCTAACCCTCACGGACGTCCAACCGGGGCCGTGGTGGCGAGACTGGCCACGAACGCGGCTGCGCCACGTTCGTGGTCCGCACGTCAGAACGTGGTCCGCACGCTGCGCGCGCTGTTTTGACCAATCACAAGTCGAGTCGTGCACGGTCTTATTTAAGGAATAATTATTTGCACTCGCGTCGTGCAAATAGGGGTTGCCGGTCGTGGAAAGACCCCAACGAAATACCCGGAATCTCCGAAAAATGGTCCGAAAAAAGAGCACACCGGACTAGAGTTATTTAAAACTCGAAAAAATGCATGAAACCAGTGGAAGAGCCCGAAAAGTGGGTGAATCGAGTTTTATTTTATATTTTTCTTAATATGACACAACGAATCCATCTCTATCATAGAAAAAAGTCTGAGACAGATTAGCAATGAATTCATAGCGTCAGAAAGTACCTGTATGTCTACGATTTCCCAGACAGCATATAGGGACATCTCCCCTGCGGGTAACAGGCTCAACAAGACAGTTTTGTAGCTGTCTTGTGTGTCTCATATATGTTATGTTGGGAAGGCAGTTTTATATCGGAGGGGACTTTTGGGCAAAAATGCATGAATCGTGAGCAAAAATATGTTTGGGGCTCCAGAGCTCCAAGTATATATTTGTGTTCTGAGACGAACAGACTGCTCTCTCTATCTCCCTGTCTCCCTCTCCTCTCTCCTCGTTTTTGCAGCAAACATCACCGCCGTCACAACAGCAAAGAAACAGCACACAATCATAACAACGTTGCCACCACCGCCAGCCCCCAACCAAGCTTTCGGGCACTGCCCGAACGATTTTTTGTTGTGCTGCATGCGTATCAACGCGTACGTGAGGTTGCTGCATGCTGCTGCACCCTCTCTTTTCCCCTCTGCCCTCCCCTCTCGTCGTGCTCCTTTTTCTTTCTCGCTTTCTCTGGTGCCGCCATCGCACGCAAGCACAGACGAGCTAACGAACAGACACAGTTCCACAAGGCTCGCCGCGTAGCTTATAGGCTGCCCCGTTATTTTTGTGGGGGGGAGGGCGGCTCTTCCTAGTCGGCATGGCGGGGAGGCTGGAGGTTGTTGCCGTTGATGCACAGGGTGTGTGTGCGTATAGACTATGCCTGTCTGCCTGTCTTTTCTAACCCCTCTCTCGTTTTCTCTTTGGCACAAAAAAAAGAGAAGAAGGACCAACGGTTTGTTATCATCAACGTGCCCGAGTGCCAACATACAGAGTATCACCTAGCGTGGGTTGGGGGCGCTCTTGGCAGAGATGAACGCGCCTTGTCCGCTGTTCGTTCATTACGTTAGGGTGTGCATATTCGTATCACCTTGAAAAAAGGCACTCTAATTTCGCTTGCTGCTTGTTTCCGGTTGATCAAATTTGGCTGCACCACAACGGCAGCCCACCTGCCCAACACCAGCTGTCCGAGCATGTATTGGCGCAGGCTAACAGTCTTGTGTTTTTATCCTGTGAAGATCTATTCTCGAGTTTTAAGGAATAATAAAAACACACACAGAAAGACTAGTTTATATCACATCCCGTTCGACTGTGGGTATATCTCGAATGGGTAGTCTTTCTGTGTGTGTTTTTATTATTCCTTAATATCACGAGAGTTTTTCACCAAAAATGTACAAAGCAGCGAAAGGCCCAAAAAAGTCCCGCCGGTCCATGAATCGAGTTTTAAATAACTCTACTCCGGTCGGTGAAGTGAAAGTGCATGCCGACACAGGTGTATGCATGTATGCATTCCAGCAAACACCAACGCCACATTGAACAAAGGTCATTAGTCATTAGGCCTTGAACGCCCGTCTTGATCTATGTATGGCATGCTCTTAGGCCCTCCGTTCGTCTTTCTCGTACATGTAACGCATCTCATTTTCTCAGCTCTTGTCTGCCCCTTCGCACACGACACACAATCGCGTGCGCGTGCACCACACAACTCCGGCTGTGTTTTACCCACCAGCAGGCAGCATTTCCCACATCAGACACTAGAAGCGTAGGGAGGCTGCAGCAGTAGAAGCAGAACGCGCGCTGCACGCGCTGGTCACGGCGGTGGGTGCTACCAAGATGGGTGGGGTGTCAAAGTTGCAGCTTCGTAGATGAAATAACCCGAACTTGGCATCAAATAAGGAATACTACACACACAGAAAGACTACCCATTCGAGATATACCCACAACAGCAGTAGTCGAACGGGATGTGGTGGATCAAACAGCTCGTTTGCACGACCGACACGTGTGCTGTACAGTGGCAAGGGAGATAGCTGCAGTATCCAATGCTCTACCACGACATGGGCTGTGGAGAATTGGCTGGTGGTACGTTACGAGATTCTCGGATGCATACATACGCAAATGCATCACCTCTGCTTCTCTGTTGACGGTGCTTTGGAGCCGAGGCCTCGCGAGCGGAAGCAGGAGCAGAACCAGTACCGCGAGATGCTTCATGCGTTTGATGCTGCGCTAGACCAGGAGGGGGCGTCTCAACATCGGGGAACAAGGTCAATCCAGTTCTCTTCTCTCTTCCGATCGCGGGATCACGGGCGCTCTGGTTCTGGTGTGGTTTCGTTCTCGGGTTGATTGTTGATCGTTGAAGCTTTGACGGCGAGGCAGACGCGGCGAGATTACGAATTTTTTTTTCTTAATGCGACACAACGAATCCATCTCTATCATAAAAAAAAGAGTCATGGCACACAGAGGACCTTCGTATAGGCTGGAGTCGCAGCTGTATAGCAGAGGGAAAGTCAAAGAGAGGCCGCCGCAGTAGTGGGATAAGCCCATCCCCCTCGAGGGGTCGCTGAGTCTTCGCCGTGAATAATTACAACGCAATAGGATTGTCTGTGGGAGGGAGGCAGGTGCTGCAGACGAGGGAAAACTAGATGGATAGAGACATGGAATCAGGAATCAGGAATGATGATGGAAATCACTGCGTGAGAACCAGGGGTCGAGCCGAATGGGAACTACACTGTGAACCTCAGTGAGAAACGGTTGACTAAATATTTGTTCGAGATACGCACGTGCCGTGTGTTGTTTGTTGGCCACACGGCGCCGAAAGCACTACCAGCAGCTACATGGATAATTATGCTCACAGCACAATACTGAAACAACTTGTATAATCCTAAACTCTAACCCTACCCATACAATGCATAGATAGATAGATCGGAGAAAGACCGCCAGCTGGTTTTCGGGGGTGGGTGAATCCGTGAAGGCTGCTGGTACAATTAAGGAATAATAAAAACACAGACAGAAAGACTACACCCATTCGAGATTTCTACTGGTACACAGCCAGACAACATGAATCTTGACGCGTTCTCATTGGGCAGCGACGTGCCAGATTAGGCCGCTACATGCGAGGAGGACTGGGATTGATTGGTTACGCTTGACAACCTTCTTCTCTCTCTCTCGCACGTACCACCTGTCGTGCGCGTGCCTTGACGGACACGTCTCGACCAATCATCGAAACATACCTCCGTTTAAAAAGCTCGCTCATAGCGGATCGCTGTCATCACCGCTGCTTTTGTGGTGGGCTGCCCGCCGTAAGCGTTTCCCTCATCAGTCCCAAATACGGATATATTATAGCAGCAGCAGCAGCAGCAGCAGCAGCATAGCGCATGCATGTGGCGCATAGGTGGAAGGGCAGATGGACAACGCCAGCTGTCGGAGCTCGCTCTCACGGAGTTCGAATAGAAGGAGCTTGTCGCTGGAGTCGAAGCATGACGATGAATCGGACATCGCGGCGGGGTAGGCGCTCATACCAGACCACCAGTAAGATAGGCCTCGGCGGTGGTGGTGAACTTCACCTAACCGCCAAAACCTCGTCGTCGCATTCTTGTTTCTCCCAAAGCCGACAAACTTATGTATTGTATATGTAGCTTTTGAAACACGTTCAATTGTTGTTACATAAGATCAGCGGACAGATGAAAGTACTAACTGTCCTGTAATGTGGGTGGAGAGATCGGAACGGTTAGTAGACTAAATGTGAAGACAACAACACAACAACTTCCTCGACAACTTCCTGGCGCCTTACTTATTATTCTCTTCTACCTCACCATGGTTTTATGTTACTGCAGGCAGCATTTTGATCAAATGTTGGGCAGCGACCACCGACAAACAATCGCGGCGGTATCGCAGCTTGCTGCGTACATGAGCCGTACGGGCAAGGGCATCAACCACATCTTCAAAGGTGCAGCCTCGTCTTTTTAAACCATAGTCATGCACCTTCTGCCCTTGACATTGTCACGCTTGGCGTGGAGTGCAACAAGCTTAAAGTTGTGTATTGTGGATGGCACCAGTCTAGCTTTGCTGCTTGCAAGGTCGGCACTGATGAGGAACCACGCCAAAGAGTTCATTGGAACTATTGGTGGTCTACGTCCTTACCGTCCTGCGCATACGCTTGAACAGGCCTTGGTTCGCAGCTTAGAAGGAAGGTCTTCGCCTACATTGAATGCATCAGACAAGAGGGCGAATTTTCATGTTCCCGTTCTTCTGTGTAATAACTTGTTTGTTGCCACAGAATTTTATTGTTGGCCTGTGACCGCGGAAGGAAGCGGTCCGGGTCAGTTGGATCGGTACGGGTGTTCGAAGGTACCGATCAGAGACCGGGAACAGTTTTTGATTTGAAGAAACAAATGAAAACAACCTAACCCCATCCACTTGTTCGTCTGCTAAGCATTTAGCCTATGGTAATGAGAAGCAGCGTCTGTGTGATAGGATGGCACGGCTATTGCTTGTGAATGGTGCCACCGATCAAACGCACACTGACATTCATTCACAGATCTTGACTCTAGTGGTGATGGGAAGCTCTCGCACCAAGAGCTGGAACGGGCGCTCGTGGAGCTGGACATCAATATCACGACGGTACAAGCCCACGCTCTTGTGACCTTCATGGGTGAGAACAACGATGGGGTCCAGTTGACCACCTGTTTGGGGGGGGTAGCATAAGCGGTGGAATATGGTCGACCAGTTCACCTACGTTTTCAATATGAGCTGCCTTTGATAGTTTTATCCGTACAGTGCAGTATTCTCCCCGTATTGATCAAACGTTGTTCCGTGACGCACTCTTGAAAGCATCGACGAAACAGTAATAGTAGTTGCAGGATGTTTGTGTTTTGATGAGCCTCAACGTTGGTAGGGTGTATTCCCTCTGGCACGGATTGTCCAGTCTCCCCCCTCGGGACAGGGAGCTGGACGGGAAGCTGGACAGGAAGCTGGCAGCCATATCATAAGGGGAATTCCCTCGAAGCACTTTGCGTTATATGCACCTCGTAACGTGGCACGTGAAAAGCGCGAACCTTCACAGCGGCATCTACGTTGTGCTTTCTGCTTTGCGTGTGTCCCCAGACAACGACGGAGATGGCGAGATCGACGTGAAGGAGTTAGACAGCACAATTCGGCTGTACAAGCGCCGAAAGCGAGCGGGCGAGCTGAGCACCTGGCGCGGCAACCTCGACGCCCAACAAGACCCGGTGTTTCCAAATTGGCTGATCGGCAGGGACGATTTTCAGCAGGTGTTTTCCAGGCAAGCAAAGAACAACAAATCCACCCACGGTGACAGGTCGAACGAACACACCAAACGGGGTGCCGTCGACTCGTCTTTCGCCTTTTCACGAGGACCGTGGCGATCGATCAACGTTGGGTATGTTTAGAGGCCTCTTGGAGCACGCGTTCTGTCAAGGCAGCGTAGTTGCGGATCGGTCAAGCCATCGCCAAAAATCACGCGGTCCCTACAAGAAACAGACGACTTTCGAATACGAACCCAGGTGCTTCGCTTATTCCGAAGGGTTTCGGTTTGAGACAAGGGACATCCATCATAGGAGCACATCACGTTGAACGAACGCAACCTGGGCATAGGCATCCGAGTACAAGGCACCAAAACACTTGTGTCGAACATGTCTACAGCAACAAGGAAGGCCGCTTTTTTTCCTGCCAACAGTCCCCTAGCTGTCATCGCCTGGAGGGATGCAGGTAGTGTCTTCAGTTCCTGGCTCACTCATGAGGTGATGCTCGTTCACGTTCGCTGAATCAGGTTTTCGGAGGAAGATGGGGCCTATGGGGTGCCAGAAATAAAAAAAGCTCTCCAGAAACAACCGGAAGAACGACTCCACCGCGATGTGCAGGCCATTACCGGCTGGCTGGGGCAGCAGGTATCTTCCCTTGTGCACAGAACACACCTGCCAGTGCTTGTACGTTCGAAATCACACATTTTTGAAAGTACGACCAGGATCTATGTGCGTGCGTGTTTCGCGGGGGAAACTCTTCAAGAAATTTCATTTCAATTAGAGTACAACGGGCAGCCCCAATGAGAGCTAGCTTGTATTCCTACCCCAAAGACTGCAAGGCGCAGGATGCTACCGTGCCCACGACATGGCTGCTGGAAGTCAGGTCATAATACCGTGTACGCCTTCACCCCGTCTAGCCAATACTCCACAATGACGACGGCTAGCGCGCACCTACACAGTCGTAGAACATCATCTCACGAATTACCAGCTGATGTCCTGCTGGGTTGGATCAGGCACGATCTAAGAGCCGTCCATGACACTGACACTGGTCGTATTTTCTTTCGAAATTTCCCTTCAGGATTCGTTGCGGTCTTTGGGGGCGAAACGGCTAATGGAAGTGACCAACGTGGTGGAGTGTCAAGAGCTTCGGCCCGGGGAGAAGCTTTTCTCGGAAGGGGACGAATCCGAGGTGCATGAAAAGACGTACCAGCACTCAGCAGCGCACGTTTGGCTACTATGTAGTGGTTTGCCAGATTTTGTTGAAGAGCCAAGTCTGGCTGATAAGGGACTTGGTGGCTGGGAACGGATACGATACGTTGCAAACAGCGCTTTCAGGTGAAACAGGGTTTCGTCGGTCAACCTTGCGTGTTTGTGTGGCGCCCGCAGTATCAGCAGACGGAACTGCACCGGTGTCACGGGATTCTCCTGAGCAACCTGTACCTTCTCTAAACGTATTTCTTGTTGCATGCACTACTCCGAACGCCATGGTGTACATTATGCATTGTGTTATCTAGAGGACGAGAGTAATCAAACAGCTGACCGTGGCTCGGTTTTGGCTCGTCTTCCTCGCGAGTTACACTGTTTCAGTTGTCTTGTCTTTCCCTTGCTACGAGAACGTCGCGTCGACTTTTTCCGAACAGGGTCCCCGGCTCCGACACCGCGGTGACAGCGGGCGGGCCCTTGAAGAGACAGGAACTTGTTTCCTCCTTCTGGCAAACGGCCCATACCATCAGCCCGTGTCTCGAGTACATGCCCAAATCACACCAATTATACCCAAAGGGTATCGTCTTCAGTAGATCACTGTTTCGGTCACAAAACACCTGAAAACTAGACGTCTTACTTTGTCGCGTTGAAGAGGGCCGCGTCCTACAGCAGTTGCGTACTGTCTCGAGCCGATCTTCCGTCCATGCCGCCCCCACCCCACTGCACGACGTGATTACAGGCATTCTACATGATACTGGACGGGCACGTCGTGGTTCTTGTGAAACAATGCCCTGTGGCTGTTCTAGGGCCGGGGGAGACGTTTGGAGAACTGGGTCTGCAGAATCTTGAGAAACGAACCGCGACTGTCAAGGTGGGCTGATGATGACTTGGAGTACCAATATTCTTCGTATACCGTGTACCATATTGTACGACGTGAAAAGGGTTCGTTTATTTCAGACCCGCTGTATACTTCGTACGGCACAGATGGCTGGAAGAGCGGCCGTGAGGTGGTGTGCACCGTGCTGATTTGTCCGTGCAAATACTGATCAGTAGTGTGGGTTACTACACGACGATGCCCAACTATGCGACGTGCTCGACATGTGCGGCGCACAGTACCCGGAATCTGTGTCTTCGTAGGGTTGCTTCTAACAGAAGGAACCCGCTGGACCTCGTAAGCGCGGCCTCAACGACAATTTCAGACTACAAAGTACCGGAGAACGAATACGCGCACAGAGTACCACAGTTGACAGAACATTGTTAGTGTGTAAGGTGTGGCTGACACTACAGAGCGATTCAAAACAGTCTTATTTTTTCGTGTGTCATAGTTAGAACACAGGTCGTTCCTTGCCGTCCAAAGGCTCCTTGTCGGGTAGATGCCAGTAGTTGCCTCGGCGACAAATTGCCGACGCTGCGGCAGCCTACTCTTTTTCGACCCGAAAGAAAGTAGCAAAGCGTGTTAAGCCTCGCCGCTGGTCAACTGAACGGCCGTTTGTGCGTCAACTTCCATAGGCCGATCCATCGGGAGCTTTGCTAGTGACGATGCGTACCAGCGACTATCGACATATTCTTTCAAAGTACCTGATGGACAAGATGCAAATGAAGGTACGAAGGCATTTCTGCAACGAGGGGAGGGGGGAGGGGGCTTCTGTGGCGCCTGTTTGGGTATTTCTCTGGGCAGCAACGCAGATCAAGATACCTATGCTGCACGGTGCGGGATGAATGTCCTAGTGGACAAGATGCTTGCCAAGTTTAGCGTGCGTGAATGCTGAGCTACTTCGGTGATGGCGAATGGGCGATTGAACAAACACCTGAGACCTCGGAACCCCAGCATCAGCTTCAACACCTATTGAGAACCCTTCGTGACTTACACCTCAACCCAACCCCAACCCTCTAGCCCCACCACCCTTGCCCTGGAAGTGTTCATCTCGCTGCCGTAGCCACGGGACATTTCTACGGTGCAACTAATTTGTGGCGTATTTACTCTCGGGATATGTGTTTGGCCACGTGCTTACAGAACGCTACGCCAGACATAGTTCGAAACTGGGTTGGACACTGACAGGAGCATCCAAATGCTAGAGGGATCGATTTTGTATCCTCCAAATTTCCGCTACTGGGTGATCGGTGTGGTGAAACCAACGTCAAATTGTATGGTGACCCTTCGGGTGGGAGAATTCGTGTTTCTGGAACCCCCTCCGCAGTGTGGGGTGTTTGCGCGTTTGCCGAAAAGGCTGTGTAGTGAAATGAAAGCCCGCCCGTTGTTGAAGTCACCGATGCCGCAGCTGCCGCGATCTGGTGAGGAAAATCATGCCATCATTGCTTTCCGTCCTTGTGTTTAGTTCCAATGCACACATGGCCCGTGGTGTTATGTGCGTGACATGAACGAAACAGATCAACCTTCTCCAAGACACGTTCGAGCTGGCTAAGAACTGGTCTCACTCCAAGATCAGGGCGTTTGCGTACTGTATGGCGCACCACAGCCACGCGAAGGGCGAATACATCTACCGGCAGGGCGAGCCTGCACACAACCTCTACATCGTGTTCAGTGGAAAGGCGAGAAGATGTTGACGAATCATGCTTCGTGTTGTACGGGATGATGATGATGGTGATGATGATGATGATGACGATATGACACGATGTTGTCGTGTCGCGGAGAATACAACGCCTCGTGTGTGTAGATCTTTCGTTCTTCTTCTTGCTCTGAATCGCTCCCTCAAGCTGCCACCTTCCCTCGGTGCGTTTTGGCGCGTCTACTCTCCCACTTCAACTCGAACGAGCCAGGTGTTGGCCCAAAGGGTGTTACGGTACCGCTTCGTGAACCGTTGGCCGGTCTCCAACAAGAAGACTCACCAACGAAATTCCATGAAGCAGGCAAGAACTCGACCAAATCACAAGTCCTATCCTTGCAGCATGTACTTCTTGCGGCATTGCCCGTTGTTGAAGGTAGGCCCAAACCAATGAGCTACCGCGAATTTGCAAAGAGATTGCTTTTTGGCGAAGACATAGTCTGTTCAAGCTGACGCGTTCCTGTGCGAAGACACTTGTAGCGTGTGTTCGATGCCAAACGGAGTGGGGCGAACGCTCAGTGCATGGTCGCAGACGCCGGGTGTGATCGTTGTGAGACACACATAAACAAACCGGGACGTATACCCTGAATAGCTAGTCATGCACAGGCGGTGGTGAATACCCTAAGAGCGGCTTCCAGAAGCTGGCAGGAGTGCTCCCCCGCCCCCCAGGCCTTTTTGACATCTGACGGTGCTAAACGCACCACTCACTGAAGTTGAGGCTGAGGTTGCGAAGCTTAGTTTGGACTCAACACCAACCCAACACGGAAAGGCACAGACGGCAAGAAACCGGACTTGCTTTTATTTCCCCGGATGATATTATGCATCCCTCACCACTCTGTCTCGGTGCAAAGAAAGCCATCGATCGATCTCATTTCGTGTCATTGTTGGGTGAACGGGTTGACTCCGTCAGAGATCCCTTGGGTTCGGACAGCGCGTTTTGATCGTTGTTGCACATGCGAATGCCTCGGATTTGAAGGTCCACAAGATGTTTTCACCTGTGTCCGAGCTAGCCATTACTCCCTCACTGGGCATCACGTTGGTGTAGTGGAAGATACATGTTAAAGCTCATCACTTCTCAAAATTGGGGTAAGATGCGCAGTGTGTTCAACTTGGAACAACAACCTGGTGCAAGAAGAACACAGCTAGTGAGCGGTGTTGATGGAGTGCAACAGTTTGAGACACCGACTCACCGCCGCCTGATGCGTGTGTTGACACCGGCGATATAAGTCTCTGGCTCCAGCATTCCCTCCCGCTCCTTCGTGCACAGGTGACGATAAACCTGAAGACCTCGACAGTGGGAGAGGTGACGGGAGAGGATTGCGTGCTAGGATTCGAAACCAGGCAATACCAGGTATAATATTGTAGTGTCCCGAGGGCTCAAAGAGTTTTGAGTAGCTTACCGCACGACGATCGATCGTTATACTCCCCTTCTGAACTTTAGATTGAATGAAATGGTTGGAACAAGAGCTGCGACACGAATGAATGTAGTAAAGCGCTGAGAGAATGGAGTGACTTTATCGGTGTAAAAGCAACGGAATCCTGGCGGTGGGTGGGTGGCTTTTATTGTTGCTTATGAAGCACGAAGTAGCGAGTCGTAGAGAAGTAATCTGTCCCACTTGGAAACCGTAAACCCGTTGGTGCGTGCATGTATATGTGGTACTCTCTCTGCCTTGCCTGACAGGTGGTGGCTCTCTCGCAGGATGTGCAGGTTTGCGTGGTTTCGAGACACAACGCTTTTTTGTACTTGACATCGGGAGAATTGGATCAGCTCTACAACCAAACGCAGGTACGCTTCATTCAGAGTGCTGTAGATACCTCTCCTTGCAAAATCTCGTACCTACATTGTAATCATCCAGTAGCATATTCTGAAAACTCCCAGTTCGCTCGAGGAAAAATATTTTTTCGTAAAGCAAGGATGATTCCCTTGAGAAACCGAACTTTCTCAAGCGACTTGCGGGACCCTCGCTTCATTCACTAGACCAAGCATTTCCCATCCAAGATCTTGCGAGAGAAAAAATGCAACCCACTCCCATCTTGAATTGAAGCTTCTGGAACTTGATTTTCGCCATTAGGAGCTTTGTTGGTGCTATTCCTACACATTATTTATCGCCTTTTTTTTTCCAGATAAACACCGGTCGGTCCAATGGATAAACACAAAACAAACGATGACGAAAAGATCCTCCGTGTGCACCTCCTTTCGTTGTGGCGGTCGGTCACCTGTTCGAGGCCAGCCAACTCGACTCGCGATGCAAGGCACAGCACATGTCCGGGCTACGCAGAGTAAACTCGCATTATAGTCCAAGAGGACCAACCAATCCGAGAACAGTACAGTTAGTTGTAGTCGTCTTGCAGCCCCCTTGTTTCAGCACGACAAATACTACCTCCGCGTAGGATAGATTTTGACTACGCAAATTGGTCGATCTTTTTGCGGCGTGTCACATGCCAAGCCTGACTGTTTGGGAGACCTAACTTCTCGTTTTCATTTCTGTCGTGTTTTTTTTTGTTTTATGGCTCCTTCCTCTCATTAAATTTCATGTTTCACAAGTATGTTTCGACCCTATCTAGGCAGCTAGCCTGGGAACACGGATTGTGTCCGCGTCGGTCGCACCAGTAGAACGCAATGAGCAGCAAACTGCCTACCTCGGAGCTTAGAACACCCGTGTGGTGTAGTGCGGTCTGAGGACTGCAGCAGTAACACGCGCATCCCTCCGTCTTGCGGTATTCCCCGTATCCACTGTTGTTGTGGTGAGCAGGACCTGTATCGATATGCGGGGGATTCGAACACATCCTACTACAAGGCCGTCAAGGGGTGGCAAGACGCCAGCAGAATGAAGAATGAGGTGGGAGGTGTCCAAAACGACAGCGAGCCGTGTCCTTCGTACAGTAGTCTAGAAGACGATGCCCGCCCAACTACTACATACAGTACGTGGGTGTCGTCGAAGTACTTGCCCATCATACTACAGAATCGACAACGCCACGGCACTACTCGTCTTTCCAATATGCAGAGGTACTGTATAGTCTACCTGTTGGTCTCATCTGTACGCTAAATATTTGATGTACTGCGCTGGTATTTCGGGATGAAGGGGTGGGGCTGACCCTGCACAAATGCCCGCCAAAACGGACCTGGTGGAGAACATCCCCTGCCCGACTCTGTAGTAACAAATGCCGGTGTTGGGCCGTGAGCGTTTCTCCCGTAATGTAGTGCTCTGATGTTTGTGCAGTTTTGTTTCGTCCCGGCGCGATGCATCTATTATCATCTGCCGCCTGGTCGACGTTCTCGTTGCCACGGGGGAGGGTTGGATAAAGTGTTAACGGGTATACCCATAATCCATTTCAATCGCAGGTGATAGGACCACTGTATCGGAACAGGCTCGAGGCCAGCGAACGACAGGCGAGAATGCCGCGAGGAAGCAAGGATTCCCGAAGACATAAACATCCTCGTGAGCAGGCCAGCAAGCGGGCCGTCAAGGGGGGTCCGGGTTCGAAGTCGTTGCAATCGACATCGTCATCAGCACCGACACTCCCTGCTAGAAAACATGCCAAGGACGGCGGAGGGTCGAGATCGCCGTCGTCGCGATCACATTCGACTCTACCGACGCCTGGTAATGCTCCTGGACAGCTATCAAGAAAAGAGTCGGCTCTGAAGTTTCCCCTGATCGAGAGCGGCCGGAGTAGTATACGCTGAACATAGGTAGCCTTGAAACGTGGGAGAGAGGTTTGTTTGTTGCTGCAGGATGGCGCAGGTAGTAGGTGTCATTTATCACGGAAACACAAACCCCACTTTGAGGAGAATCACATGCTCCACGCGTCGCCTTGTCGAGACTACCGTACGTCGTTGCCGGGTAGGTTGTCAAACAGCCAGACAGCTAAACTAAAAAGCATGGGAATCTTCACCGAGCAACAACTGATACTCAAAGGCAATTTTTGTGGAATGTTATCTGTGAGGCTCAAGTTGTTCATCGCCAGGTCCTTCAAAAACCAGATTCTTGACTACTCCAGGTTCAATAAAGTTGTTTAAATAGGCGTCGTTTTCTTAGAAATGCACAGATCACTGAAACACTACCCGTTCGAGATAACACCACGCTCGAAGGGGCGTCGTTTTCTTGTTTGACAAAACAGCTCCTCCGGCGCGAAAATGGCGAGAAGTTTCCATCACTGGTGCCATCGGCCATAAATCGCCCAAAACCATCATGATCCTTGTCCATCCTAAAAAAACTCTCTACCGACCGAGTTTTGCGGAGGTCCAGAACTGCGGCACGTAGTTTTGCGTCTCGGTAGCCAAAAAGCACGAAATTGTTGTGACCATTCTCTACTTGTGCGGGGAGGCCGTCAGGCGTTTTAGCTTCGCGTACCTTTTCGTAGGCGGGCAAGACCAAAAGCCACATGCACGCAGGCACCGAAACAAGTCTTCTTCAGCGGAAGCAAGCATAACGCCCTGACTTGGTAAACTCGGAAATCACGGCGCATGGTGGGCGCGGTGAACCGCTCTCAACACACCAACGGTGTAGGGTCAACACCTCTCCAATACGACGTACTACGTAGTCGTTTGTCCAGGATCCGAAGTGATCTTGCGAGGGAAACCACTAGCGTATGGTAGTTGGGGTACAGTTAGCTAGCATCCTCTTTCAAGACGTGGTCGTCAAGAAGTTGATTGATACAGTCTCGTCAAACTCAAAGTCTATGAGCTTGGGCACCATACGCGCCCGGCTAAGAACCTGTGCGCTTGCTGCACTAAATAAATTAGCGGCCATTCGTAGCATAACCCCGGGAACTAAGAACCCAACCCCGGCCAAAAACTAGAGGTTCTCAAATGCGGGTGCTAGCCGTAGGCTAACCCTATTCATAACATTAAGCACGCAGCGAAGGCTGAACACCCCCTCGTCGAGGAAGCCCACTTTGACACCTGGGACGCGACCCCCCCCCAGAGATGGATGGGTAGATGAACAGCAACTAAACGTGCCCTATCTCCACCGTTATCGTTTACCGCTGCTGCTAACAATCGGGCGAGTTGTGCGAACAAATTTCGCGTTGGAAACCGGACAAACAAAAGGCTCGTTGAGTAGACTCAACCAGACCAACTGAGGTTCACATGCGCTGATCTCCCACACACTTGCACGGAACGCTGCAGAAACAAGAACACTACAGTAGACATGAAAATAAAACGTACGTGATACAAATAGCGTAGCTGCGGGGAGGTCCGCTCGTGTCTTGCTCACGATTGACCAAAGAATGAACGCGCTACTGAAACAAAACTATCACGACAAAAGAAACAACTTCTATGACAATCGCAGCCACCACGTTCTTCATGCATCACGCGCACTACTCGAGAACTGACTCCTTTGTGCGGGTTGTCGCCTTTAGACGCAACTACATACCTAAGATACAACGAATGAACACTTACTGCTCCGCTAGACAAATATATACACCTCCATGAAACTCAATCCAACAGCCTCCTGATGCACGAGAAATGAAATATTCTACAACAAGACACCATTCGCCAGGAAAAAGACATGCACTCCACGAAGACTGTCAACCTCGCGGGTAACTGCAGCCCCCTGGAACTACAGGAAAACTATCCTACGGGATTCACGGGACCAACAAAAATTTCCTTTTTCGAGACCGCGAGCCGGTATCCCCATTGCATCTTCCAGTATACCAACAAACCATTCCACACGCAGACTACGAACACTGTATGTGCCGACGGGCCTGGTAGATGATAACAACCATCCAGGATGATCTCATGTGCAAGACGACACGCGCGCATGCACGCAATAATTGGCTGCCGGCCAACACCAGCTTGATACACAGAGCAGGTAGCGATTGCCGCAGCACGGCATAACACCGACACTGCTGGACGTCGCAGAGAGGCCGCAGGAAGCGCCAAGCGAGGGGTGCAACCCCAACCCCAATTTCCCAGTTCCTACTTCCCCTCCACGGCTAAGGCGCACTGCACACATACACCGGGCCCCATTCCATCCGATTTTCACGTTTTCGCTCCAGTGGGATCGAGCAAGCTAAGGGCCTCCGAATGGCATATTCGAGGTGGGCCTCACCCATCCGGGCCACATCCCGTAAAAGGCGGCAGCAGGCACAGGCCTACCGCACGAAACGTCGTCAATGCAGTATCTCTCGGCCGTAGGTTGGTCATGCGCCCGTGTCAGTCTTGACGTTCAAAGCCCACAACACGAACCGCATCAAGGACGAGCCCTCCGCCTGCGTGTTTTTGGGTTCAAGGACGGAAGAAAAATAACTCGGCAAATAAGAGGAGTCAAGAATGGAGAGGATGGGTGGGATTTTTTTCTTACGTGACGTGTGGACTGCTGACGCTCTAGAGAGAGTAAAGAAATACCAAAATGATAATTCCAAACCTGTCTCCACAGTGGATTCCGCCGCAAAAACATGTAAATGGACCGCAGCATCGAAGTTCACCACAAGATGAGCAAACCGATATTCTAAAATACCACGGAACAGCACAAGCTCTCGAGGCCGTCCTGGGTTTCATGAAGCTCTTGCTGTATTGGCGTTTCGACAACCGAGCGACTCACGGCTGGCTCTGCACATGAGTTTTGCCCGTTCTTGGCCCACTAATTTACCATCCCTGCCCGATGTGTGGTCTGAGCATGGCTTAAAGAGGCTACCGGACACCCAGCTTCATCCATGCCAGAGGCTTGTGCTACCCGGGGTTGTGCAAGTGGAGAACGGCTCCGAGGCGGCGCTTGTGTCCAGTATCAGAGTCACAACAACGCATTTACAGGCCGTGTCTGGCTACCCACCACTGTCTGCTGCATTCGCTCGGAGAAATTGTGGACTACTGCTGTGTGCGTGCGCGCACTTTCGTCCCATTTATTCTGGCGCCAATCTAATCACCTCGCGGTGTATGTGTTTGACGTTTCAGCAGGGCTCACAACTTTCCTCCTGCGGTACTGTACAGTATACGTGTCCGCAGAGAAACCATTGTTTCGTTTTCGATGCCATGAAAATACCGCCGGACCAATCGCTTTCAACTTCTGCCTGAGTCGTCGTTCCCATTTGGCGGGGTCTCACCGTGTACTTTCGAGCGTGTCTCAGAGCGGAGGGGAGAGCGAGAGAGAGTTACAGTATCACACACAATCCATGCACTGTACATCTGTAACTACCAACTAACTGCACATTACTTTATGAGAACGGCCGTGCCTGCCTAGCGGTTGTCCACAAAACAAAAATGCACCATGTACATGTACGCTATTATAGTTGTCTGCAGGCGGCTACCGTACTTCCGAAGAGGATGCGCCCCTTTCATATGAAATGCCCCCCCGCCGTGAAGTTAACGTGGATGAAGACATAGGACGGTAAACGACGAAGACGACACGTTCAAATGTGATTGCGGCTTCGAATGCGAAGACCGTGTTCATGTTTAGTCGCGGAATGTCCGTGGTACGAAGAGGAGAGGGAAGTGTACATGACTGAGCTGGGAAAAATACAAGGGACGTACAGGGAGATGTTTGAGGCATGGAATAGAGAGGAGAGGACGGTAGCTGTACTGGGGAGTAGGAAGTGGTTTGAAAAGGCGGGAAGGGATATCGTTAGGATAGACAGACTAGGGAAGACATTTTTGAGCCACCTTTGGCAAAGTAGGAAGGAACGATTGGCCATCGGTGATCGGTCCTGTGGGAACAATGCTCCGTCCTCTCGAGGACGCGTGGTCAATGGTATAACCGCTAAGGCATGCAAAACATAAGAGTACCCCCCCCCCCGTGAAGTTACAAAGAGTGAGCTATCTTGTTCTGTATCTTGCTGTTTTTTCGCACCCCTTCTGGTACCTCTGACTTCGGGGGGCTCTATCTTCGCCTTTGTTTGCGGTAACTTTTGGCCGCCCGTGTGCTGTTGAAGAAAGGGACTGAAGCATATTTATTGTCTACTTCTACATTGTTGTTGCTGCTGTTGCGATAAGGCCCAAGTCCTGTTGAAGCCTTTTGTCTGCAGACAAATACTTGAAGTATGTACGCAACAATACCGCGTGCATGAATTCTCAACCAAGTCAGTAGTTATCTTCGACAACAAATTTCAAATTTCAATTTTCAAACTCCCTACTCCAGTGGCACTTGTTGTCTGCAGACAGGCAGTCGACTAAACAGGCACTAAAAATGAACAGTTGAGTGTTCAAGGGTGTGTGTGTGCACATTACTACGCACGTTCCTACGAAATCATCTGCTGACACTGCGAACAGGGCCAGGATCTCAATCTCTCAATCCCGTTATCGGGTGTCTGTGCATGAAAGAGAGAGAGAGCGAGAGAGAGGGAGGGTCCGACCGCTGTGAAAGGCGGCATGGTTTTTATTTGTTCGTGCCCCAACGTTTTTCTTCATTGTTTTCTTAGTACTTCAATATAACCCAACGAATCCATACAAGTAGAAGACGAGAGTCAAAGATAGATTACATAGCGATGACTCCATAGCGTCAGCGAAGGCTACCTGTATTTCCACGATTCCCGAGCAGCACACAGCGATATCTCCCCCGTGGGTAACAGGGCCAGCAAGACAGTTTGGTGGCCGTCTTGTGTATCTATCTGTATGTTGCTGGGAACGTGTACATAGAAGTCATAGAAGGAAGGTGTTGTTTCGATTATCTTTGAACTTGTTGCTGCTGTGGCATCTGTGTCAACAACGCTATTCGCAATGCGCCAAAATGGATGGTCCGCTTCTCTATCGAAAGTTCTGCACGACATCCGCTGTGTTTTGATGGGAGTAGTCTTCATGATGACGGGAATCAACCATGATGACGTACGGTGCGTGTGGATCGCTAGCCATTGTTTTTGTTCTGGTTCCGACGCACCAAAATTGGAAAATGAACAGCCACGGGAACTTGGCCAACAGGGGCAACGAGTACTGGTAGGGGGTAAAGTCGTGTTTACAAATATGCTGGCAGCAGCAGGCAAACCAAGAGTCATCGCCTCTTGTCACACGATGGACAAGGTTGAGAGCCGTGCGCTATCCCCTTGGTGTGAGTTGGCGATGGCGAGGCTCACCATCATCAAGACGACACATGTAATCCCTCATCAAATCGTAAGACTTGTTTGTAGGCTTGCTTGGCCAGAAAATGAAGCGGCGAAGGGTCTCTCACCATCACCGGCAGATCTGCTGTTGTCGTAGATGCGAACAAAACAATCAGCAGCTGCAGATCCACCCAATCTCCTCAACACGCACTCCAGTCCCACTCACAGGCTCGTCCGTGCTGATCTCCATCCCTTTATCTGAGTCCTGGGGCTCCTCCTTGCTATTATTGCTATGCAGTCGCGTCGATCGCAGCTCCGCCTCGTCCGCGTCCTTCTCGTCAAAGCTCGGTATTTTGTAGTCAGCGTAGTCGGGGTGATCGAAGGGTTGATCGTCGGCGGCACAGCCCGTTGCACAGTCCACATGGCACGCAAAGCAGCCAGGTACCGTTGTCGCGGCCATGGCTGTGACGTCGGGTGGTGCTGTGGGTGGCAATGCGATGTGCAGCTAGCCGATCAAGATGTGGGTGCGGGCTGATTTCAAACAATTTCAGATGGTTGCAGTGGTTGCAGGTCATGCTGTGGTCCACTGGATGGGAGGCGGGGGGGGGGGGGGGTGTTCCATCGGTTCAACCAGGAGGCCCCCTCGGGTGGATGTGTTGGGGGCTTGGGACGTACACTCGCATGACTAACATTGGATACACAGCAGAGCAGAGATGAATCCGTTGTGATTGAGAGATTGCGTGTGCTTTGGGGCCAACGTTCCAATAATTGATGTCCTGTTTTTTGTCGTATGGCGAACTGAACGTAAATATTTTACCATATCAGACAGCAGACAGAAAAGTGATCACACTCTATCTAGTCTATTAGTTTCCTCCAGTCAACGTACATACATCCGGTCAGACCTGAAAGTCACAAATAACAGATCGTGTGTATGCCATAGACCTCGGGGCTATGTAGCGTCTAGGGATCGCCTACAACGTTAAGAATAGCATGCAGCAACACCTCTTCTCTCTGTCCAAAAGTTAGACTACAGTATTGTTGTTGTTGTTGTTGTTGTTGTTGTTGTCTTCACACTAAAAACCGTTCCGATCTCTCTCTACCCAGTACCTTCATATGTCCGTACTGGTACTGATCCAACACAGTATACACAAGATAGATGTGTGTGTGTGCAGTATGCACCTCTCTGAACTCTCCGATGGGTTTATCGCGGTTTGGGGTTGCTACAACAGAAGTGCGGTGCCTCCTGTCCAACTGTGCCTTCCATTTTCGAGCCAACGTGGTGCATGTGCTCCAGGGCTACGAGGGAGGGCGAGGGGCGGCTGCGATGCGCGCATCAGCAAGGAGGTAAGGCACGACGAATCAATTGATTGTGTTCGAGAGAAAGAACGCAGCACTTGCATGCACAGTTCCAGTTCCAGAGAAACTGCAGCGAGCCATGACCAAAGACACGCAAAAAAAACATGCCATAGGTATGCATGCGCTTGTTAGAGCAGCATGCAGTGTAATGAGCGAAGCAAAGTAAAACTTGGTCTAACTTGCCGGCGCGGTCGAAGCTCTCCGTGCCTCTCACGAAGGAGGTCTGTCTCCATTGAAGCGAGCGGCATCAAGTGTGCCCCTAATAATACTCCATTTGTCTCGTTCATACGAGGCACACGGTATGTACACCCGCAGGAAGATACCACGACCGACCCAAAGTGTCCACCTTGGCGCACGAGTTCCAAAATCTTCTCCGTTCTCATGGCCCTCGCACTTCTCTATACTAGACACATGTTGGCATGTATCTTATCGATGAACGCTTAAGTCCCATCTCACAGCTTTTGGGAACACGCACAGACAGCGCCACAACAAAACAGGCAGGTGTCATAAACATGTCAACAGTACTACAGAGAAAAACGGGACCACACAACCACGCGCATGCTACATCGAGCAATTCTGTACATGTGCTCCCGGCGTCTACGCCGCGTTGCTTGGCACACAGATACTCGCACAACACTAAACACAAACAAACCAAGACCCAGCCCAGAGCAAAAGACAAAAACAACTCCTCTCCTCACCACAAGCTTGCTTCGGCCTTGAAGGCACGAAAGGGGTGAGGAAGCACAAGAAGCAACAACCGATTGTGAATACGAATTCGAAAAACAAAACAATAGACAACAAGTAGATACTGCCCGGTGAGGTTACACGCATGGTAAAGACACGGGGTTCTAACAGACACAATATTCACGGAGACGTGACCCCCCGTCCTCGGGAAAAAATGAAAGCACTACAACAAACGAACTGCCATGCTCAAAACCACGAGCTGTGTCGGTTCTTCAGCCCTAGCCTGGACATGAAGCCAGTCGGGGGCGCCTTGTTCCTGTCGGCACGTTTCGCGCGACATGCAGGGGACGGGGGACGGGGTTTGCGGGAAAGTGTTGGGTGTACATGTACATTGTTGAAAAAGCAGGTACCTTCGGTTCATCGGGTACACGCGGACATGCAGCTCGACGGTAGACAGCGTTGTGCGTTTACATTCCCGGTGCCTGGTGATTGGAATCTATGTAGGAATCAATCGACGGCTGGGAGCAAGACCTTCTTCATGATGTATGTCAACAAAGTTCGGTACGGAGAGTTCGATTGAAAAGTTCGTGGGGACAGCCGTCCTGGCAAGACTTTATCACTTCACCTACCTACCAACTGTCGTGTCTCGCAATGGCTTGGGGGGGGGGGGACGCGCAGTCCACCAACGCTAGGGTATGTACATCCCCCACAATTATTGTAAGGAATGGACCCTGCACCGACCTCACACGAGCATATTAAATCCCCCAAAAGGACAAGCATGCACGTCGGTAACAGTATGCGCAGTTGAGCCGCTGGCAACGGCGACTCACCAGTTCTGGTCTATTCCATCTTGCAGCATCCCCTGCAACAGGTCGCCGACTTTCGCGAAGGACGGTCGTTTCGTAGGGTCTTCAGCCCAGCAAGACTACGCATTGGGGTCCCAAGAACAAAACCAGCACGATGGCGGACGGCAGGGGGCAGAGGGAAGGCACAAGATAAGATCAAGACTTTACGTACCGCGACAGGCGCTCCATGCAGAAGTGTGTGCAAGAATTCAAACAAGCAAGTAGGGGGGGGGGGGGGGGGGGGGGGGGAA
>FN649731.1:2259768-2302398 GCA_000310025.1 Ectocarpus siliculosus | reverse complement strand
CAAGCAGCCGCCATGGAGGGGGGGGGGGGGGGGGGGGGGTGTACTCATAGTCGTGCCTGCCGTAGTCGTTAGACCATTGACCTCGCATCCCTCCAAAGCCGGGACGGAGCACGCCGGGTTTTCACCGGACCAGGTTTTCACATCACCAAGCGGGAAGCGCCGTGAGTAGGTAGGGGGGGGGGGGCGTAGAGGGCAATATTGCATGCAGCACTCTACGTAGAAACAGTACGATAGGGGTCGCGAGGAGAGGGTGCATGTGCGCACGGTCTCATCTCTCGAGTGAGTGTTGAAAAGAAAAGAAATGAAGCGCACTTGACGCAAACACACCGGTCACACGTCATCATCGAGCATCAACTGCACAATTCCCAAAAATGGACCTGTTTGTCACGGTCGTACAATTTGAACACTCGGGACACCAATCATACCGTAGCGCTAGACACAGGAGTTGTATCGAGAACAGAGAAACAAATGAACCGTCCAATCGCAGTAAGCCTTGCAAATTTTACCTGCATGAGTTCGGACCAAGGCTTGGGCCACTTCTTGTGTACCGGGGGTCGGTGCGATCCTCGGATGACCTGCGAGAGGCGTGGCATGCAGAACAGGCGGTCGCGACACGTTTTGAGCCGATTTGATCGGTTGCAAGGCAAAGGTAGGGAGTCACACGGCTACCCGAAAGCCTGAGTCAACTCAACACCTGCATTTATAACTTACAACATTGTTCGTTCCTCCCGCCGTGAGAGACGCTATCCACCGGGACACCATTGTAAAATTTCCTCCGCGCGGCTGAACTCGAGGTCAATTTGGTCAAACGACTTTCTCCGATATCTGAATGAAGCCAATCTGTCGAAACGTGAGTTAACCCGACTCGCTTTACCTCGCAAATCGATCGGATCGGAGAAATTCGTTCGGATCATCACCTGCGAGAGGAATCGGTCGCGTCCCATGCCGTCAAACGGCTTCTTGAGCGTGGACATCTCCCAAAGGATGATGCCGAACGAGTAGACGTCCACCTTTTCGTTGTAGGGCCGCGACTCGGCGACCTAGATTGCACCAAGCGAAGGAAACAGCGAAGTCAACGTCGGCTGGTTGCAACGCAACACGGTAGAAACAACAAAACACCAAAGACGTCACCAACGACAAAGCGGCGCAAAAACAAGCTGTCGAACGCAACGGACGTAATGTACAAGTCGAAAGACGTGCGGATCATTGGCAAAAATCAAAATCATCCCCTTTCCGAAAGCGTCATATTGTGCGATAGCACCTCTGGTGCTGTGGCACTCCCAAAAATGTTCAGCAGATGCCTCGCCCATCCAAACTCGTCCCTACGAATATACTTCTACATTCTCTCGGTAAGGTAGGGTAAACCGTACGTACCTCTGGCGCCATGTATCGAACCGAGCCAGTTTCGCCCGTCATGTTGAACATGGCGTTGTCCACCTCGCTCTTGGACACCACCTTGCTAAGGCCCAGATCCAGCAGCTTCAGGTCGCCGTCAGCGTTGAAGCCGATGTTGTCCGGCTTAACGTCCCTGTGCACCACCATCCTGCCCGGAATGGCCTCCTCGTGGAGGTGCCGCAAAGCTGCCGCCAGCTGCCGCGCGCACCGAAGCAACTGGGGGACGAAGAAAGGGAAGACCGGAGGAAGCTAAATACATAGCACAAAGCGCGGACGTCGAGACAGAGGTCGAACACTGACGACGGCAGCAACCGCCGCCGGCAACAAGTATCCTCACGTTGAACGGGCTACCGCCCTCGCCTCTTCGGTGAGCGGCTACAGTAGATACGAACAAGGCGTTTGCCGTGCTTGCATGCAATTTCTAGATAGCACACCAAGGCTTTAAGAGCTTGCCCGGCGAGCTACAAGATACGAACAGGTCCTAGTTTGCTATTTTACTACACCTTGACACCTTCTTACGGTCGGACAACCTTCCGGCCTCCCCTCCCCTGGGTGAAGAAAACCAAACTGACCTGTCAGCGGACACCAAAGCAAAACTCTCGCATGACGTAAAAAAACACATCAACTCCTCTTGTTGTGTGGACCAAGTACAACTGGCGTCGCCCACAGAGGGCACATTATCCCCAAGAACAAGCCGCACGAGACGACACGCCTGTGCCGCTGCTGGAAACCGGAAAAAGGAGAGACGTACGCTACACGATGGCCGCCGGCGTGCGACTTCGTGGCGGCGAAGAAGCGCCGCACCTGCATGTGGCTGAAGGGTTTCCCGGTCTTGAACCGTCCTCGTCGATCGCGCAGCCTCGACCCGTGGTCGCAGCGCTGCGAGAGTGTGCCCCCGTCGAGTCTCGCGATGATCAAGAACCTCTCGGGGTCCTTCCCCGCCCCAAGCAGCCGCACGATATTCTCGTGCCGTACCCTGCACGCGTCCGATTCATACGAGCCCGGGGAAAATCGACAAGGGGTGTTTGTCACGCTCAGTTGAATCTCATTCCCCACTCCTCGCTCAATAATCCCGGAAAAGGGTGTCTGGGGGGGTTGGTTAAGTGTGATGTCGAGAGGCGGGGCAACACTGGAATTCACTGCTGGGCGTGCGCTCGCGGAAGTTCTGACTACTCTAAAGGGAATGCCTTGCGACCTGCCTGCGCAAGCAAAGGCACACTCGCGCCTACGCTTTGCGACATCGACGCATGCACTCCGGGCGGTGTACTCCCAAGACCAAGCAGGATCGCGTGCTGTAGCAGTGTGCAAAGATCACGGTGCGGCGAGCTACCGTTCGATGCTGCTGCCTCAAACCAACCATCCCGCTGCAAAACATTAAGAAGTTGGACTGACCTTCGGAGCAACGCCAGCTCTAGCTCTAGCTCGTCCCTCACCAGGGCCGCATCCTGGACGTCCTTCCGCATGAGCTTCACCACCACCTGCTGGTCCTTGTAGACCGCCGTGTAGATGGTACATCTGGCCAGGGAGACAAGAAAAGAAAGCAGCGTTAACGACGACAGTTTCCGTTTCCGCTTGACTATTCCACCCATCGACCGAGGGACCCACGAAGCGGACGAGGGATCACGGCAAATACGTTAAGAACAGTTCGGGTTCCATGTGCATACCGCAGGTGTTTCCCCTGACTGCGAGAACCGTAGACCGAAAGTGACACACCTGGTTGGCGCGGAATCACACTCGTCGTTCTGGAAAACAAACTGAGCGCTATCAAACATCGTTCACACGGAAAAAACATGAATCGATACTGATGTGTTGGGTCCCGCCACATTCACGGGTCTTCAAGGCAATCGAGTCGAGGATGAGAGAGCTTGGGCAGCAACAAGTCATGCACGCCGATGAATAAGGTTTTGGAAAGATAGCAATTACGCCGCACCTGCTGCCATTCACGAGGAAATCGACATCCCCAAGCTCTGCCCACGCCACGTTCGTGTTGAGCATCCCGCCGGGGTGAGCCACAACCGGCACGTCTTGAAGGTGAGTCTCGACAAACGCAGACTGAAAGAGAGATAGCAGCAGCAGCACCAGGAGCAGCAGTAGCACCCGTGCACGCAAAGGAATATTAGGCGAATCCGATGGGGTTTCGAGCAGTAGAACAACATTGTTCACGATGGCATACGATGATGCCATGTAATGTGAGCTTGTCGGCTCGTCCTGGTCTCTCTTTTGGATGGCATCATAGAGCAGTTGCCATACGTTAGGATGGCAAGATAGGAGCCCATCCGCAAGGAGCAGTTCGTCTCCATGTGGAAAGCGTGGAACCTTAGGAGAGGTGTAACCAAGACCATGGCCTTGCTACTTGTTGCGAGATCGCAGGCTCAAAAAACCAAGGGCAACGCCCTTCCCCAGCATTTCACCATACTTGGTCCAGTTCTCGGTTCCCACCCCAGCCCTTCTGTTGTTGGCCCTCACTCAAAAGGGAATGGGTCCTGAGAGCCTCGAAAAAAGAGTCTATTAAAAGCAACACAACCGTCCGTTGTTTTCTACTGTTTCTACTGCTGTGGTCATGATGACTAAATACCAAGCTCCGGAGAGCCATCAATCAACATGGTGTGAACCGAGGCGATCTAAGAGACAGACAACCACAGGACATTACAGCAGCAGCGGTGCCCCACCGTTATCCCCTCCCCTCCCTTCCCGTTTCATCCCATCCCATCCTCCCTCTGACTCACCTTCTCGGGGTGCCCCTTTGCCACCCCACACGGCAGCTTCATCTTCATCTTCTTCTTCTCCTTCTGCTCGAGGAACAGGGTTGTGGCGGCCTTGGAGATGTGCTCCAAGAAATCCAGCGACAGCAGGTTGCGCTCGTGTAGCGTGAGCGACAGAAACACCTGGATCGACGTTCGAGACATGGCGAGATCGAAGCTTTGACGGGTCAGACAGGCGGAGAATGAACGGAGATCATTAACTGCTCGACCAGCAAACTCTTCACGAAGACAGCACGCCGAACGACTTCTCTGTGCATGATTCTGAAGCTGTTCGTCCATGACTACTTTCAATTCTTACAAGTTTCACATGTGGCGGGAGCGCGGTTGATTTGATCTCCCTCCGGCAACTTGTGTATATGAAACTTGTCTACCAGCTAATTCAAACCAACGTGCGTCATGATACGTGCGGCGAGCGAAACACCACTTCGTAGAACTAGTATTGGATGAATGCATGACTCGCGCTGCGGTGAGAAATTAATGCGCTTGCACGCACACACAGCAGCAACACACCCGTCGATGCACCACCGACATCTTGGTCTCTCATGACAACAGATACAACGGTCGGGCGTGACAACGGTTTGCGTCTCAGTCCCTTCCGTCTGTTGTGTCTTCGATAAAGCTGGATTACGCACCGCGATGTAGGTGTCGTCCGCCATCTTATCCTCGTCGTCCGAATCGACGTGCAAGTGCACCGGCAGCACGACAGCGGTGTTGATGGGCAGGGACGGGTGTAGCTTCCTCGCAGGGGTTGATTTGAACCACAGCGGACACTCGCTCGCTCGCGCTTGCTCGCACAGCTGCAATTAATGCGGTTGCAGGCGCGAGAACGAAGAAGAGATGGAGACGATTACGCTTGAAGCAGAGATAACAGCAGTCTTCGTAGATTGCACTAACAACCTTCCGCCGAAGCGCCATCATTGGGAAATATTCGCACAGCAGTCGCATCGCTCGTTTTGCTTTAATGCAATGTTTGAAGGCCTGCGGCAGCTGCCTGTGTTTGGCGTGTGAAGTATTCCACTTTTTGTATGTCACCAACAATCGTAACTCCCGAGACGACAAAACTGCGACCGGTCACATGGGGGTGACAAATCGCATAGTAACACTACCGGTATACACAAGTTGGTTGGAAACTTAGGTCAAGTCTTCTCCATAGTCCCTCAGTTGGGGACCCCGTAGTTTACAATAGTTCGTCGTGCGTTGTTTCGTCCCGCTCAGGGTCTGGAACAATGTCATCAACACCGTCTTTGCCGTCTTTACGCGAAGAATTATGCAAAAGCTAGACGCGATATGTATCAAGACTCAGTAAAGCCTAACTCCAGCGGGGAAGTGTCTCGGCCGCCCAACAGGTACAGCACGAGGCTCGGACTCAGCGTGGTGCTCGCTGTCCATGCCGCTTCTTCAGCCATATTGGCCAGTCGGTCAGTGCGGTAAATGCTACAGAAGTAAGACTACTGGATACAGATCTTGGTATGTAAGTATTTTCTTTTGATTCGTTGAGGTTTGCTGGGCTGTTCGAGTCAAAAACAACGTGAAAAACACACGTTAGCTGGCTGTCAGTTGTGAGCTGGTCCTGCTGCCTGCTACTATCACCTTGCATCACCCCTTCATGACATTGCCATGCTCTCGTGAACCCACCCCGGAAGATCACTTGGATCTAGTATCGTGCTTCTGCTAACTATTACTAACATCGACGGCGCTACCGGCTGACCAACGATGACGCCAGTCGGCCTAATAGCGGGAAATCACGCGGACTCTCATTCTAGTCATCGGGATCCCCCGAGAGGAGGGCCGCGGAGGAGAATGGAGGACACGATCCAGCTTCCGGGTTCACAGCAGTAGACACACCATTACCACGACCCAGCTCGTGGACACAGTATATGATAAGCATCGACCACGCTGGATTGACCAATGAAAAGACGCCAGTCTTGCAGCTAATTACGTGTGGTCCTGTGCTGAATGGAGCCAGATATCTACCACCTCGTAGACACTACTTACGATTCACCGCGCTGAACCGGAAACTACCCGAGTGCATGCAGATTTGAAGATTTTACAAGTCAATTGTTGAAGTTTTAGTAGGCTCAAGTAGGTCGTCGGGAAGGAGGGACATAGAAGAGCGGCAGAGAGACATTGCAATACAGTCGTCCCCGCTTTAAAGACACCATTTATAAGACACTCCCCGCTTTAAGGACACAAATTTTTTCAGAAACATGGTGCCCCGCAGATGTGAAAAAATGGGGGGGGCAGGGTTTTCCACCATTCGACCCCCCCCCAGAAAATCAACAGCGGTCTGCTGCAGCCCGCACACTGCGTGTGGGTGTATGGAAAGATTCATTCCATCTGCTAGCGGTTCGGTTTTCTTGGGAAAACGTGGTGTGTCATTAAAGCGGGGTCGACTGTACCTTTATATCTCTGATGTATCGCAGGACGTCCACATGTAGAATATTCTTACATCATCGGGAAGGAGGGACACACGGAAAGACGAAAGCGGCGGAATAGAATCTGCCACAATTACACTCCCTTCCCCCGACCCGACATGTCCACGTATGGATGGAGAACTGTACTTTCTCAAATGAAATGACCTAATGTGCTGCTGTCCAGACACACGTATGTATGATTCCAACCCTTCCTAGCCTCTCTCCTCGCGTCTCTGTTGAGCCCACTGCTGTTGTCTCCGGCTCTTGCTACTGCTGTCCTCCGCCCCACCCCTTCCAACACGCACCTGCGGCGAAAGTACATGATGCTGAGGTGCTCTCGAATCGTCAAAGCCGGAATTCCACATCCCCATGATGCGCCCGCTGTATGTCTTCAACGTCGCGGGCATCGTGTACACGTGCTCGCAGTGAGCCTTCACGTTACCCCCTCCGGCCACGCCGCTGGCGCCCCCCGCACCTCCCCGCACCTCCCGTGCCTTACCGCTTCTGCTCTTGCTGGTGTCCGGCCCAAACCGCCAGAGCTCTGCTATGTCGAACTTCAACGACAGCGCCCCGACGCTGAGACAGGTATCAACTTTCAGAAGTTCGGCATCCGGGGGCACGGGCGATTGAGAGCCCGTATCCTCGAGTACATCAGGCAACACCGCCATGGCCCACCGCTAAAGTGCTGTTGGTATGCTGTGTTTGTTTGACGTCGCTTGGTGCGGGGCAACAAGCGTGGGCACCCACAGATAATGCACGAAGGCGTTACGTATTTTTGTTGCAATTTCGTGGTTTTCTCTAAACTATCCAGTGTTCGACGTTGCACGTTGTCGACGTTGAACCTTCCATTCTCTCGGTGGTGTGTTGAGCTTGATGTCGCTGCTGTTGTAGTGGTGGTGGCTGTTGTCACTTCTGCTAGCCTGCGTCTGTCTCCTCAGCACCGAGCGACATGAGTTCCCCTTTGGCGCTCGACAGCAGCGGCAGCGAGCCACGAATCCGAAGGGCGTTTTCGGGGTCGTGCCACCCGCCTCTACTGCCGCCGCCGGACCATGTTGAATACATCCAGCCTCTCCAGGACGCCCCACCATCAAGGTCGATCTCCCACACCCCGCCGCTGCCGCCCACGGACTCCCAGGACGGGGGGCGCACGACTTTCGACCCTCTGGAGGATTTCAGCCATGACACCTCTAACCTCGATGCCACAGACCGTTGTCTTGCGGCGGTGTGCTCTTTGCTTCAGTTCCAAATTGCCGAGGTACGCGACGAGGGTGTTTAGTGTTCAGTGTGGGATAACAGCAGGCGAGAGCGTTGGAGTGGTACCTAGCTGTCTGTGCTGTTTATTTCTCGTCTTCGTGCAATAGAGACGGAGAGGCAGAGAGACAGAGAGACAGAGAAAGAGAGAGAGAGAGAGATCAACGGGGTGACATGGAGCGAAAGTAGCATTGCCGAACATGAATGCATGGTAGAAATTTGTTCTGCTCTCCCAACAACACTGCAGTAGATGCGGCTGGCTGTGCCGGCGCCCGTTCTCTGCTTCATGAAAAACCTGAATCTGGACAGGTCTGGACATACACCGGCGAAATCAGCGCTGCCGAGGGAAAGCCGCTAGAACCCATGTGCCTCCACGTGTACGCACGGCCAGCCACGATCGAGAGCTTCAAGGATGTTCAGGGTGCGCTGAGGGACGACAACACCAGCGCAAGACATTCGCTTTCTCCGGGGGTAAGAGATTTGCACGACCCACACTGCAGTGCGGCGACCATGGTTGAATGCGTAATGATCAGTAATTTCAGCAGTAGTCATGCCTTGACGCTCCGTTACAACGGCACAAAATTGGTACCTGTGGTCGCGCCTCAAACGCCCGCCGTTGCAGGCCTCCATCTGTCCGACGAGCCCTCTGTAATTACGTCGGTTAGTTGTCGGTAAGTGACGGTTTCTTGTGCAGCAGGTTACGGAAAATATTTATCCGTCGGCGGTGGCTCCAATATACAATATTGCTGGCAGTATGCAGCAGAGTTTCGCGAGCACGTGGACACGTACGTGCGCAAGAGCAACAGGCACGTGCTTGAGTTTCTAGACATTGCATTTTCGTCGACGTGTGTACACTCAGCGACATGAGTGGTTGTAACGCACGTGCAAGTGTGCGGGCGCGTGCCAGGTGCTGTCGCCACATGTTCGCAAGCTAGAGTGCTTAAGATATAAGTAAGTATGCCACGTACACAGCAGTGTGTGACGGCGTGCTTTCTCTTGTCAAAGAAGCGGTTTTTCTTCCGAAAGCGCCCGCCGGGCAAATAAGTTGATGATCGGCGTAACAAAGCTGTTGTGGCCAGTCTCTAGCAAACCACAACACACAGGGACCAAGAGGCGCGCTGTGCTCGGAAATACCGCACCTACAGAAATCAATTATTGTTTACAGAGTACCATTTTTTATTTCCCGGCAATCCCATCGAGGCACGCATGTGTTGGGGCAAATCCTCACATCCTAACCCCTCCGGGTCGGGATACATATATACGTCTCGTTAGTCCTCGGCGTGCCTTCAACATTGAGTTCCAACGTGCGTTGTTGTTGTGGTTGTTGTTGTGGTTCTCTTCACATTTAAAACTGTTCCGATTTCTCTCTACCCAGTACCTTCGTATGTCCGTACTGATCCAACACTCGACGCGGTCGATGCCCGTGGTCACAGGTTAACTTACCCTAGAAAGGTACACTCAAATAAACTGGCCCCGTGGGGTCCGCAAGTCAATGCGTGCGGCCCATTAGACAATCACCGAATACGCCCGATTTTGTTTGTGTGTATAGCATAGATCCTGTGTACCAGAGGTTGGTGATATGTTCTCTGGTACATTTTTTCAGACATCCAAACAGACGAGAGATGAGTACGTATTAAGGGTAGGTCTTAACGAAGAAATCAGATCTCGAAAATCACATTTCGATATAAAAATAGAAGAGTCGGATCTACCCAAATCCGGACGGAATGGCCTGTGTGTCTTAACGGCAGATCTGCCAAGTGGAAACGAGTCTCTGCAGTCCACCGCGAACAACCCGAGAGGTCCGCCGCTTGCCAACTACCAGATTGCTGTTGTGACGTGCTCTTGTGACGTGACCACACCAGATGGGGAGCTATCGCTCCCGAGAAGCACACACCAACGCGTACATGGCCTCTGTGCGGTACTGACACGATGTCTATGCATGTGAGACTTTGAATCGAGCCTCGTCCGACGGAAAGCCACCAATTCATCTGTGCATTTGATGTTGGACAACCCACGGGACATTGCCCCACAGACCAACACACCCCACACACGTTTCTTTCGGCGCCAGTCACGTGCAACAACGATGCGCAGTCACCCTCCCTTTGGGTTGGCTTTTTATGCTTTCTCTCTCCTCTGTGCTCGGCGGTGGATGGAGTTCGTGTGGATGGGGCTAGGTGGGCACGCGCCGTGCATGCGAGTAGACCGCTAATGTTCGAACTTGGTTGCGGTTCACCCAAATCGGGATCTGATGGAATGACTTCACCTTTTTTCAAATCCCGATTTGGTTTTGGGTCGTCCTGTTTTAAGTCCTAAAGAGGAGACCGGCGGAAGAACTTTGTGCCCAATCAAAAACAGAGTTCTTTGGATCTTCCGGTCTTATAACCAAATCTGAATGTGATTTCGAGATCTGATTTGGTTTTGGGTCGTCCTGTTTTAAAGTCCTAAAGAGGAAACCGGCGGAAGAACTTTGTGCCCAATCAAAAACAGAGTTATTTGGATCTTCCGGTCTTATAACCAAATCTGAATGTGATTTCGAGATTTGCTTTGGTTTTGGGTCGTCCTGTTGTAAGTCCTAAAGAGGAGACCGGCGGAAGAACTTTGTGCCCAATCAAAAACAGAGTTCTTTGGATCTTCCGGTCTTATAACCAAATCTGAATGTGATTTCGAGATCTGATTCCTGCGTTAAGACCGGCCCTAATAGGTTGGGGCCACCACGCGTGATTTGCCCAGCGTTACCCACAGGCGTATGCATACGTGAGTGTGCATCCCGAGAAAATGCAAACAACAGCAGAGGCACAAGAACCTGTTACACGCGGTGGAGATATCGCTGTTTGCTGCTCGAGGAAATCGTAGAAACACAGGTAGCCTCCAATGACGCTACGAATACCTGCTGATCTATCCCATCCTTTGTAGTCTGTGTCGGTGGGTCGTAACCGGTATTGTACGCCCCGAGTTCACGCCCCGACCCCGCTAAGAACAGAAGATCCACAGAACCCTTTGGTTTGATTGGGTGAAATCACGAGAGACAATTTTTTTTTCTCCTGCAGTTCGAGCGAGCTGAACTCGGGGTCAAAACTTCATGTCACCGGACTTTCTTTTAGATTTATTCAAGATGATTTTAAATCAAGATGATATATTCTACCCCGAGTTGTTGTGTTGTCTTCACATAAAAAACCGTTGATTCTCTCTACCCAGTACCTTCTTCTGTCCGTACTACGCGGTCGATTCCCGTGGTCATAGGCTAACTTACCCAAGAAGGTTACGAAAATAAAATGGACCCGAAGGGTCTGCAAGTCAATAGAAATGAACGACAGATGGTCTAGGACACTCCGCTCGCCTCTGCACGGTATGCGAGGTAACCATAGACTGGAAAAAGGAAAGCAAAAGAAGAAAGAAGAGAGCAGAGAGCAGAGGGAGAAAAGGGAAAAGAGTTGGACGAAGCTAATATTCCGAGGTCTCAAAAGGTGGTCTACTCAAGGTAAGATGGCGACTAATTTCCTTAAAGGACGGACGGTACGACCGCTGTACTGCTGTTACTGCTGCTGTCGTTTTCGCGCTCTCGCCTAGTTGCCACACGGCACGAGGGAGAGTCTCCACATCTGCGCACAACACGCAACGGGGTCCACAGTCAACACCCGTGAGCGCAAGAATATGTCCTCGTCGTGTGCTGACCAACAGGAGCGCAACAAGTAGCGGCAGCGGCTGCTGTGACCATGACCAGTACGGCAACCACTAGTACCGCAACCAATGATGATGGATATAAACCGCAGCATGTGCCGCCGCTGTCTGTGGATTGCCCCCCTCCCTCCGAGGGTAGTGCCGGAGGGTGCTCCCAGTTTGTGCCAGAGGATGTTCCCGGCCCGCACAGCTCACTCGCCGCAGCCCCATGTCCACATCTCCACACAGCTGCAAACCAGCGCAACCTCGACCACAGCCTATCTATTCCTTGTTTTGCCGCACACTCAACTCCAACTCGGGGTCTGTTGTTGTTTTTTTAAACGGGCGAGCCCCGCCACACTTTTGGTGTCCGAGTATGTGGATCTTTCTGTTCTATCTCGGGGCGAACAAATCCGGTGAAAGCCACCATAAGGAAGAATAATAAAAAGGTGCAACAGGTCACAGGATGCGCGGAAATTGCTGTAGCTGCCGTTTTTTTGCAGTTGCATTTGACCCGCCCGCCTGGGTTGGTTATTTCCTCTACGAAGTGGCACCGGGACAATGTCAACAGCCGCGGAGTAAGTCAGTAGAGCACAGCACTTTGGCGCGTCCTGAACCATCTTCTGAAACACTCGACCGACGTCCGTGTCGTAAAGCAGTGGCACTGCTCTAGGCCGACATTACAATGTAGACGGTGGTTTTGTGCGTGGGCTCTGGTAACATGATCGTCCGGGGGGAGCAACGCTAAAGTTTCAATGCTGCAGGTTCGATGTGGCAAGTAGCAGTAATCACGCTTTGTCGTCTCTGCCGCTTGAACCCAAAAACCATTGTAGTTTGATTTTGAAAGTGCAGCGTCATTCTGGACGTGCGAAAATCCTATTCCGACGTCCACCAATTCCTTTTTTTAGAAAAAAAGGCAGATAATTTTGCGGGCTGGCAATAGTTTGTGTAATACCTCTCGGCGAGATTTGCTTCAGTGGCATCACCTAACCCCTCATGTGCGCATTGACCACCGAATCCTTCCCCATTCACCCGACTCCTCTTTTGTTGTTGTTTTTTTTGCGTAGCTTGTTGACGAGGCGCGGAAGCAGGAGCGGCTGCTGTGGTTCACCTCGATGCACCCGGACACTCCTCTCCATACCAGCCTGCCCCTAAACACGGCCGTAGCTCTCCCCATCAGCCTCTCCGTGCTCCGGAGGGACCTCTGCTTCGTCTTCTTTGCCGAGCACGACGTGAACGTGAGTGCTACACCGTTGGAGAAACGCGTTTTACCCACAAAAGTCGATTTTCGCACTGCCTGTCGTCCTTTTGACGCCCTTGACTTGGCGGTCAAGCACCAGACGCCTACACTTCAAACTTGGGAATTCCCCCCCGCAAGGACGCTTTGACTAAGCTGCCGAGAGAGCGACAGCTGACATGTTGGCAACAGAGTGGGTGCCGCTGATGGTGTCTCTTCTTTTTGAGATGGTTGGCGGGCGTATTTCGGGGCATACCACATTGCCTACGCCCCGCCCTGCTGTTCCTCGTCCATGCTGCCCGTGTGGTGTACCCTCCACCGGCCGGACGAACAACCAGTAGGCGTCGGAGTTTCCGAACAGTATGTACCAGTCTGCGGCCCTGGGTATGGATGGTAATGGATGGTATGAATCTGGTGGTTGAAGCAACAAAGCACGAGGTGCATATTTTTTCGTTTGATTTTATTTGGGACACCTGTGTTGTTCGTTTTGCCGTGCTCGCCTACAGGTACGCGTCGACGAGGCCCGGCGTAGCGATCTATGACCGTGATTGAATGTTCAGCTCGCATTTGTGCCGTGACGCAGCTCTCGCTTCCCAGCAGGCTGTTGTTGTTTTTTCGTCAAGCTGCTGTCTGTACTGCATGTTGTCTTATCTTTCCTTCCTCGGCCGAATCGAACTCTCTTTGTCGCGCTGCTGTTCTCCCGCTGTACCCCCCCCCCCCACTGCTGTTGCAACCACCTACCTGTGTCTATGTTTTTTTCGCAGCGACAAGACACGGCCGTGTCGGTCTTGACTCAGCTGTCTAAGGCGGCGGGCGTGGCAATATCGGCGTCCTTTCCGGCCTACGCCAAGGAGGACGGCAGCGGCAGCCCGGCCAGGAAGTCCCGAGTAAGAGACAGCGATACTTGTACTAAAATACGATAACAACCTCTCCTCGCTGGTAGAGATTCTGCCCGCACTTGGGTGGGTTTGTCGTGGCAGCACATGGGTGCCCATGGCGTGTCGTCCCGTTCGCTCGCTGGTACGATAGTTTTACTGGTATCATGTGTACCTTTTTTGTTTCCTTCATGTGTAAGGGTCTTGGTATTGTGTACGCTTAGCCGAGCGCGGACAATTCCCGCCCCCGCCCCCCCCACTATTGTTTCATGTAACGGACAGGACTATTCGTTTATTTTTGTCCGTTGGTGTTTTCTTGGTTCTTATCTGGTGACACTCTGTTGTGTATCACGTCTAGTTTACACCGCCATGTGTTGAAATATATCTATGAGGACAGCCCCGCAGCCGTTGCCCCTAGTTGCCTCTAGCATGCGCTTTTCGCGTCGTGAAGTAAGCATCACTGCTTAAATTTCGACCTCGTAGATGGCCGATTCTCACGCTTGCTTACCGGTCGTGCTTGCCATGTTGCGCTTGCTTGTTTCAATATCAACGGGACATCCGATACAACGCGACACCAGACGCCGAGCAATATGTCGGAAAACGCTACCAGCCCCAGCCTGCCCCTGGGGGATGGCCCGCTCAACCTAGATGTGAGTTTTGGTCGGCCAATTATTTGCTGCTGAACCAACCCGTAAAAGTTTGAAGGTGTCTCCTCATCTCAATTATTCTTGTCTGCGTCAGGAGAGAGCTCCGCTCGACCCAGAGTGACCGGGTAATGTTGAGCTAAGAGCGGAAGTTTTTGGTGTCCGTCTTGAGCAGCGGTGGTTTCCCCGCAACCCAACGCTAGGCCTTCGCTGTCGTGTTTTCAACGTCTCACCTTCCTTGTTTGTCGACGACCTTGTCTGTGATCTATTGGGACCACTCATGTGTTGGTGCCGTGACTAGATCGAAGAGTCGTTACTCTCCATGTCTGTTGTAGCTCTTTCCAGCACTCTCCTGGTGCCGTGTTTTTGCTTGTTACATATATCGTGGATTCCAAACAACCAATCATGCGAACCACACCTCCTCGACTATTTCCAGGTGCGATGGGAGCAGCTCACGACGGTGGAATTCATGGTAAACGGTAGCCGGTGCACCATATACACGGCTTTCTACGGGACGACGCCTGTGGTGGTGAAGGTCATGCGGAAAGATGTCCAAGACAGGGACACTGTACGCCAGGTGCGCGCGACCCTGCGCTCCGCTATCCTGTGGGTCTAGTCGTGCCCGCTTTGTGATGTAGCTCCATCACGGATAAGATCGCGTGTGAGCACAAATGCTCGGCGCTGTGTGACGGGGTAGGGGGGGGGGGGGGGGGGTTGCATGAACCTGGTACCAAACCGCGTTTCCGACACTGGTATGTCGTCATGTTCGACCCTTCACCTACTCTTCTGTCGACCTCCACCTCTTGTCCTTTGTCTGCTTGCGCCCGTGCCGTGTGAGCTTCATCGAATGAAAGTTTATGGATGAAACGGGGTTGGAGGGAAGGTGCGTATGCGGGTCTTGAATAGATGTGCCGATTGTCGCCACACGCGTCTCTGCTAAACATTGCCTGTTGACACAGAGGCGTGTGGGAACAAATACGCCCGAACGACACAACCCTTCCTTCGGTGCGAATCAAACGAAAACGCAGGAGCTGGAGCTCGAGATGGGTCTGCTGATGCGCCTGCGCCACCCAAACATCGTCCGTCTGCTAGGAGCCGGTACTCGGCCAGAGCCGTTCCTGCTCATCGAGCGATTGGACGGCGGGACTCTGGCACAGCGCTGCGGCAACGCGGTCAAGGTCCGGGACAGAAGGCGCCGGTTCCGACACATAAGACAGTTCACGTGAGTATCTCTTGTCGAGACGGTTGTGGGACGGACACCGAGTTTACTGGTATGCATATATCGCCTTGGTTGAGGAAGCTCGGGGTGTGTTGTGTGCGTTGGTGTTTTGGGAGGTTCTGTTGAAATCGGGGAGAGAAGAGGACCATGAAAAGTGTTGGTCCCCGATCTGTCTGTACCTGCGTGCGGTCGTTTGTCGCGATGTCGTTGCATAGCGGCATGCCTTTTACCACCCGAACGGACAGACGAAGTTGACGCAACCGTCCGAGGGTTTCCCAACTTTCAGAGAACGCTGCGTCATTTCCCGGCGCGCAAGAATAGTTGGGGCTAAATCTCCCCTTGCCGGTGCCGGGTGCGCGTCAGGTACGAGGAGCTGCTGCGGCAAGGCCTGCAGTTGGCCGAGGCCCTCCAGTACATGCACAACGAGGCCATGCCGGGGAAGCTGGTGGTGCACCGCGACCTGAAGCCGGACAACATCGGCTTCGACGCGCAGGGCAATCTCAAGCTCATCGACCTGGGCCTGGGTAGGGTGGTGTCCAAGGCTGCCGACGACAAGGCGACGTATCGAATGACGGGAGAGACCGGAAGCTTGCGGTGAGTCGAGTCAGCCAACACTGCGTGCTGGCTGGTTGCGTGGAACATGCGTACGGCGGCGTCTCGCTCTCTGTGTCTGCTTCCCCCGCGCATGAGCCTGTCAGTCATAGGGCTCAAGTCAACGCCACGGTCTGTTGCTCTTGCTCACCCGCTGTCCGACCTGCCCAAAAACACCAGAAATGTTCCTCTGCTGATCTGGCTTCTTCATTTTCGGACGTACCCCTTTTTCGTGTGTGGCGTGCCGTGGCGTGGCAGGTACATGGCCCCCGAGGTGGCGTTGGGGAAGCCTTACAACGGCTCGGCGGACGTGTACGGTGAGAAAAGAAAAGAAAACATTTCAAAAGCGCGCACATTATGGGCACTCCGCTCTGTCGTGCAGTCGTCGTCGTCGTCGTCGCTGGTGGTGTGTTGGCTTGATTGTGCTCCTGCCGTCGTTGCTTGCTCGAACGGACGAGGTCACAGGACTTTCCTTACCTACATACCTCGGCACCTGGTAGACGTCGCGAGAGTGGCGAGTATTATCACGATATGCATAGTAAGAGCAGTAATCGTGGTCCGAACCGAGGGTGGCAGGAGCGCTTGCGAAGTGTTGTCCCCGTCCCGAAGGCCCACGACAATCATTCGGAGCAAGGCGGAGTTGTGTGGAAAATGGCATATCTTGTGTGTAGGCCGAGCGTGACCCCAGTTGGTATGAGCATACACGAAGTCGCATGAGCGTCGCGTGTCTTCATCATACCCCAGAAATGTTGGGCAGTGTTGCCTAATCCGAAAAGGGCGGTTTCGCTCTCTCGACGCACAGGGTTCGCAATGATTCTTTGGGAGATGGCCACAATGACCAAGCCGTTCGAGATGATGGGCCGAGAACAATTTCTTCAGCAGGTGGTGAGTTGATGGTTGTATCGCCCTTCGTGGACTAATCTTGTCCGTCGGAGGTCGTGGCATTCACTGGAGTTGTCAGAAACAAATCAAATTCGCAACGCTAAGCTACGGTTTGGTGAGGTTTACGTTGCAGCTGGGCCGCTGCACACGTGTCAAGTGTGCAGTGCTCGATATGCTTGAGGTGAAATGTAATGGACGAGAGAGGGGCCACCTAAACGATGGGATGTGGATTCCGGGTTTGGTGTTTGGTGTCTTTGGTGTCATGCCGTATTGGTGTTTGTTTGCTGTGATGAGCGATGATCCACGTGAAGCAAGCACAACCGGGCTATCGTGTGTTTGTTTCTGGACTCTGGAACGTGGCAAAGAGCACAAATGTCAACAATTAAGGTCTCCGATTGTTGGTGGCAGGTGGACAAGGGCGTTCGACCACGCGTGAGCGAGAACTGGCCGGCTCCGTTCGTGAAACTCCTCCAATCTGGCTGGCACCACGACATGCACAAGCGGATATCTATTGGGGAAATCACCACCACCTTGCGAAGGTGAGAAGGAGGAATGTGTTGCCCGTAGGGGGCTTTTAGCCGCTGTCCTGGGTCTAGTGCAAGGATTGTTTATACATCACGTGCGCCTACCTGAATTTTTTGGGAGATTCCACCACCACGGCAAGAATGGGATGGACGCACTGCTGTATGTACGGACCCTCGCAACGTCCCCCGTAATTGTGTTGCATGCGGCGAAGCACTCGAGCAGGCTGCGAAGAGGGAGGGAACGGGTGAGGTGGGAGGCGAGTGGACGATGACCTGTCTGCACCTTGCATCTCGGCTGTCTTTCACCACACACATATGCGATCTCCTGACCTCCCCCTAGTCCTTCTGAACAGGGGACTTTAATGGAAAGTGTCTCGTCTGTACTCAAGGGATGTACTGTCCTGCGCGCCTTCCTCCCCCGTGTGTCTTCCAGCTTGCTTGAGGGAGCCGCAACCGCTGCCGCCCAGGCCCGGTCAGTGGAGCGTGCCCCTACACGGAAGTTCCACCTGTTCAAGAGCTCGTCCAGAAAGCTCAACAAAAGTGACTTTCCAGCATAGCAACGGCACAGCAGTGAAAGATGACGATAGTGCCATACAGGTTGTACCTTGAGTGGTCAGGAGACCTGCGCGAGGTAGAAGTGCAGTATGAAGGCCTTTTCCTGGCGGCACCTGATAGAAAAGTAGCTGGGAGGTCGGAAAGTGGGCCGTGAAAGTGTTTCGCTTTGTTTTCGTATCTATTAGTTGTAATGTATCATTTTATGTTTTTTTCTGTGTTTTCCTTTCTCGTTTGTTTTGTCGTCTTTGCTCGTCCATATTAGACCAAGTTTAATTATTTTTCTCTGCAAGTGTTGAGATATTTTTTTCGTTTCCTCCACTTGTTTCTGTCGGGTTGTTGTACGCTGTGTCCCGTCTGCATGCTCATTCCCCGCGGTGGCAGCAGGTAGAGGAGAGACTTTTGCTGACAAGGAATTGTTCATCGTGTGCTTCTCATGTTTTGAAACGAGTCGAAATGCTTCCTGCAGGAGAGACTATTTCAGGCTTTGATGAGCATCCGTAGTCGTTTGAATCTTTCGTGTGCTTTTCACACGTGTGGAACTGTAGCGGATAGGCCTCATGCGAGAAAGGGTCCTATAGAGGGACTGCGCGTAATTTTGTGTCGAGACATGGTATTTGTGTTTTTAAGCATGTAGATGTTCATGTTCGGGCACACGAAGTTAACTTGTTGCTTTCGAATTCGCCGTTAGTTCCGTACAGTACAGTACGTCATAGTGCGTGGTGTAGGTCGCTAGAGTGGATGTGGTGCTTGTCCGGGCGTTTAACAAGATACTGCGATGTGAGGAGCGTTGCTGTGGGTGGGTGCTTGGGAGAGGAGTGAAGCGGCCCCTTCCTTGTTGTTGAAGGAGAAAACAGTGAAGACGAAGTTTTAATCGAATGAGCCCGCCGCACCTCCAAGAAGCTGAGACGAAGCATAACTCGACGAAGGCCATCATACGTTGTAACTTGTGCTGTAGGCCGTTGATCTGGTATATAGAAGACTTTTTTTTTCCACGCGCAAACTGCACGTTAAAAGTCTCCGCAGAATGATGCAGGCCTCCTAAACATGGGCCGCGAGCACGCCAGAAGCTGCTTGCAGCAGTCAGCGGCATTGTAACATCGAAGCGCACCCTTCGGAGAACACCGTCCAAAACATGTTCCGTCCAAAGAGTTTGATACACCATGGAGTGTCGCTCGCCCATCCAACAGCACACAGCACACGAAATAACGCCAACACGAACTTGGCACAGCGCAACGTATCTACAACACGATTGGTCCTCTCCCAAACAGCCCAAAGCATTGCAGCGGCAGTCTGAACTCTCCCTGCCGCCGCCCCTCTCCGTTTTTTTCGGCATCCCGGGGCTCTGGTGGTGCTATCACCATCCCGCCCGGCAAAGGTTTTGTTTGGAGGGCGAAAACAACGAGCACTAGTCTACATCGACTATCCAGCAAGTAGTCTACTGCTGTCCTCTCCCTGCTTATCCGGACGGTGTCATGCAACAGATTCAAGAAAGACAAAAAGGGAAGCAGAGGTTATCTCTTGACGCACCTACCTATCTATACGTTTGAATTAGTCATATATATGTAGTCACTCTATGTCTACGCAGTTCCAGCTTCAGGTTGTGCTGGTGGTTCTGCATCCCCACCTCCGTCCCCCGCCTCGGCAGAAGAGTCATCTGCAGGTTCGATCTCGGCCTGTGCGCCACAAACGCAAAGGGGCAGGTATGGCACGGTGCTTTTCTTTTTATCGCTCGTTCGTTCCGTTGAGAGCGGTGGTCACACGCAAGCTTCAATTTCCATTCCCGTCCCTATACAACTGGCGCAAGACACAGACGTGTACAGGAAATCGACCCTCGACTCTCCTGTGGACAGAAAAACAAGCAAATATACACAACAGGCCCGAAACTAACAAATAAACCCCAGTAAGAAATAGGGGCTCCATTTTTCAAGAACAAAAAGAACTTTCATACTCGTCGGGTTCAAGAAACACAGCTCAAGCGTAGATCCTGCGCTACCCTCTACTGGTATGTATTTTGACGATCGGTGCTCGACAGTGAAGATAAAACCAGAAATTGAGGCTCGACTAACCGAACTACACTGACTGGTATGACGTTTCATAATTGCGGGCCCATTCTGTACTCATGGTTGCTCGGTCGTGCCCGAACAGCAAGCCTTCGTGAGGTCCCGACCTTTTCCGACCTCGTAAAGTGTTAAGGTGTGCAGATCATCGTTGTTGAAATCAACGGACGCAATTACCTGCACCATGAGGTCCTGAATTGACTTCTCCAGGTCGTCTATGCGGGTGCTCATCTCGTCTACCCTCCCGATGATGGTGTCCGACATTTGACTGAACCGATTTTGCTGCAAGTTATCGTTCATGACATTGTTGCATCCCATTCGGTTCGTTGTCGTTTGATGTGATTGGTAGGGCGGCGGGTTGGGGGTGTGGGCGGGCGTGAGACGAATTACTTACAGAACGAAAACCTATCATAATGGGCAAACGCAAAGCTACAGCAACAGCCACCACAAAAGGATCTACCACCACGAGCAGCAGCAACGCACGCCAACATTACTAAAAAAATTCTGCTGTGTCACCAGCAGCTGTTACCGTATCTCTTCGGTGGTCCGGCCAGTCGGTTGGGAGCGGGGACCAACGTCAAAAGTAACCGACAAAAACACAACCCGCCAACTAGCCGCAGCATCTGCATATACCTTGCCGAGCTGTTGCAGTCGCCCGTGTAAGTGGTTCGTCTTCTCTGCCTGTATTTTAGTCTTTCGGAATCTTTCTGTCTCTTTTACTGAGGTACAGGAATATAGTCCAACCCACATTCGACCCGCGGGGGAACCCCCGCTACATTTCGTCGGAAGATGCAATAACCCAAAGATGACAACCCAAAGATGACAACCCAAAGATGATTCGAATCTATAGGGAGTCACAGAACCCTGAAACTAGTGGATCGCGTGCTTGGCTCACCAAGGTATGTAGGTATACCACGGTTGTAATGTACAGTAGGACACAGATCTCTCTCACCATTTGCTCCATGACGCTTTGAACAAACACGGTCAAGTCTTGGGCCTCCGCCGGCACTCCGGCACCTCCTTTTCCATCTCCCGCTTGTGTTTCGTTAGTCGCATCATTCTTTCGCTCCTGTGTGGCACACCATTTTACAAACCACAAGCATTCGCGACCTCGAAGTTTAACATTAACATTGTCATGGAGATCGAAACAGTGCGCATTCCGAACCGCCATTTTTATTCTTGATACGTTCCGTAGATGGCTTGGTATGCAACCAATATGCCTGGAATCGAAACAGCCCATTCGTGCAAAATACAACCACGCGACAGCAGTGCTTCGATGGGAGCACTCGATGCAAGCAAATGGCCTGGGCATTAGTTCACCATAACACCACACAACGTAAATTCTGTTTCACACACGACTTAACCCTTACGTGACTGGGTTAATTTGAATTTTTTGGTTTTTCTCCCCACAACCGGCTCTCTGCGGTCAAAGATCTTCCAAGCTGCGTGTACACCCGTAAATCACGGCGGCAAGGATGGTGCAGCAGTGGGTCCATGTGCTGGGGTCACAGGGATGGGGACGCGGTATATGTAAGGGTGACGAACGGGAGTACAGTAGTACTATTGCTGTACAGCAGTAGCAGCTATGCGGAGAGAAACAGACTGTACAGCAGTAGTTCCTAAGCAGGTGTGCATGCCTGTCTCCGACAGCAACCATCTGCACAGAGGATGTACCTGTGCAAGCAATACCTGTTGGCACATCTTCTCCACCTCATCCTTGGACAGAGCATACGGCAAGCGCAAATGCTAGCGGCGCTAGATGCGAAGACGCTGACGGGAAACCGCCTCACAGAAGCGCCAGATCGACCAAAAAACGGCCCGCTCATCGGAGAATCGATACCATCATCCACTATCGCACAAAATGCATAAAATTCGTGATAAATTCAACTATTCTGTACTAAAAATAGAGAGCTGTGATCGGAGCTGTGATCGGAGCTGTAGTCCCGAAAACCCTTGCCTTTGAGCGAAATTTTGCACACAGCAGACGAACCACCCTTCACTCCCAATACTGGGAACCACACGCACCGCAATCACAACAACATCAAGCACCGAGGCAGTACGTTAGCATCGGGTCCGGTGTGCGCTTCCTCTGCTCTCCCACGCGGATGCGGCACCGGGTTGATCACATGTTCAGGGTGCTGTATGTACCCTCCGGTGGTATTTTGCGTTTGAATCAGCCGGTAGGCAGTAGATTGGATCTGGAAAGGATATCCGCCCCACGTCAGAGAGATTAAATTAAGCATGGGTGATTAGTATTGTACTATGTGAGTCCTGTGCGCATTGCTGATAAGCGTGCTTTTGGGGTGGGCTGCCTGTGTCTCCCTGCTGGTCTCTATGTATGTTTTTTGCTCTTAGCCGAGGTACAACGGCGATCTTTCGGCACGCAACGTGATCGGAGCTGAGAACGGAGCTGAATCGGCCTGTAGGCACGCCACGGGACTGTCATTTTTTCCTCTACAAGGGTCACCAGTCGCCAGACCAGACACCATCTCGAGCTTCGGCCCATGTTGCGCAATGGCTACGACACGAGAGTGACGACACCATGCCTACCTCTTTCGCACAGAGAATAAAAACTGCTGCAGCAACAACAACAGCACCGTAGCATGGTAGCTCTCTAGATATGCGGCAGAGAGCCAGATACGATGTAATGCATATCCTCCGACCTCCAACAGAGAGAGAGTCCGCAGTTGGAATGATCCGTAGGGTTGAATAGCTCGTTTTAGACAACACACATCCTGCAAGAAGAAGCAAACCCTCACCATCGTCGCTGTTCCTTGTTTCAGATCCAAGGAGAGAGAGCGCGTAGCAGTAAAGGGCTGCTGGTGCTGTGCTGTGATGTGAACGTGGTCAGTGGAACGGAAACAATACACAAAGCCAAAGGATGGATGACGGGGGGGGGGTCGTGACACGAAATGGTACCCCCACTCCATAAGTATCTGCGGAGGCCCCGGCAAAGGCGCGTCTCGCCCTCTCGCCCCTCTTCGCTTCGTTTGTCTCTGCTGTCTGTCTGTCTGTCTTTGTTGTGCGTTGTGCACATCAACATATAGTGGCACTCTGCACGTTCTCTCCCTCCCTCTCCCTCTCACCCCTTTTTTTATCCCCATGTGGACTCTCGCTCCCCTCTTCCCAAACATGATTGCCATCACTACCGCTTTGGCGAGAGAGAGAGAGAGGGAGAGAGAGAGAGAGGGAGGGAGAGAGAGAGGGAGAGAGAGAGAGAGAGAGAGAGAGAGAGGTGGACATGGCGTTCAAGAGAAAGTCATGAAGCTGGGGGGTGACATGCTACAACCAATATCCCCTCCTAATTTTCTAATTTTCGCGGCTCGCTGGTAGTCCTCATCTGTTGGCTCAGATCGTATCTCATGTGTTGGCCCGCGAGAAAATGATCGGAATTTGTTTGTGGCTGCGATTGCTCGGTCACTCGTCTCCGTAGCCCCCTGCCCCAATCCACGCGGACTACTGTTGTAATATGGGAAGGCCCCACTAGCAATGCAGAGCTCCACAATGACATTAGTCTGTATCCCCAACAATCCTGTTAGAAAGGTTTACCCATTAGACTACTCAGTCAGCGCTGACTCAGTGGTCTACCGTACCCGCGCCGCCTTGTCGTCTGCCTGCAGGCAGGCCTATCCCTTGCACACATGTACCGTATGTATTGTTGTGCGAAGTTGGGCGGCCGCATGCAAACACCCCACCTCGACCTATTACTGTACCTTCCAGAAAACCCCCCCGCACCACCGAGAAGCCGGGAACTGATGGACGTGAAATGGTTTTAATTAGTTAGCTGATGATGGTGTCTCAATACCCCCCAAATACGTCTCATCCCCGCCCCTTGTAGGAACGGAGCATCCGCGCAGCTTCCGGATTCATCACGGTGGGTTGCGAATGGCGAAGCGCGAGCGTGGGTGGCGAGGGAGTGATACTGTACACCGACACGAATGAGCAACACCAAACAAACCCATATTTATTTGTCGCGGTGGGAAGGTACGGCTCATTTGGTGCATATCGCAGAGTGATGGGTCGATGGAAGCAAGGGCGTGTACACTCGAGAGCGTGACCAGAATGACCATAGTACGACACAAACAAAGCTTACAGGCCTGGTCGGCTACCGTACATACGCTTCTGTAGAACCTCTCTGAATCAATCATGAGACAGTCGTACAAAAGAGCCACTCCGTCCAGCATGGCGCGCAAGGAGAAGAAACCTCCAAAGGGATAATGTGGAGTAGATGACAAGGACAGGGTGTCAAACTTCAGAGCCTCAACGGGCTCCTCATGACGGAGGAGAATCATGCGAATAGAAACACATCCCGTACCGCAAGTGCGAACTGTGGGCGCCTCACCCGTTACTTGGTAGGTACTTCAAGAACAAACCCACAAGTCAAATGCTCCAGCACGCTCGGTACACCCGAACGCCCATCACCCCATGCTCCGGGTTGACCGCCCGTATAGCCGCTGCTCCACTTTCTTTCGCCCTGATGATGTGTCTGCCTCTAGTTTTCCAGCTGTTGTACCCATTCTCGATACCTGCTTAAGTGCTTCTTGGACTCTTGGGTTGACCAAACCGATTGATAGATACAACACACCTACCCCCGATAGAACTGCCCCCCTCGCCGTTATTGTGAGCACTCGTGCTCGTTCACGGCAAGACCCCCGGACCCCGCCCAACCTGACCACATCCATCCCCCGCCCCTACCCCGTTCTGGCTAGTATTGCTGTCAATTTTTCTTCCGTCAATCCTCTTCGCCCTCCTCTTCCGCAGCGGCAGCGGCCGCTTCTGCGGCTTCTACGGCTTCCGCCGCCGCCTGCTCCGCCGCAGCAATCGCCGCCGCTTCCGCCGCCGCCGCCGCCGCTGCCGCATCCTCCGCCTCGGTGATGGCGCTCGACATCCACTCCAGGACTACCAGGGCGGGGACGTTCGAGGCCTTGACGCTCTCTGCGTCCATCGATTCCACGGCTTCCTGATGGTAGCATCGTTTTCAGGAAGGGGCAAACTCAAGCGCGGCAGCAGCAGCTAAACATTGGCAACAGCCGCCAGAGATGAGTCGAGGATAAACGTGGGAAGGTTCAAGCGGTGACGGAGGATTCGACTGGGTAAGCGTGCGTGAGCGCGGCGTTTACACGGTTGGTTAACGGCGGGCAAACTGTTGGACGCCCAACATTGACTCCACGGCATTCCAAGTCTAGGTGAAGGCTGTCTTTAGCAACTAGGACCGTCACCAGGCGCATCTTAGGGGAGCACGCCTCCCCGGAATAATAGGCTACTGAAATTTCGAGGGGGGTGTCCTAATGCGAGGTGTAAGCTGAAAGACACGCTAGCGTCGCTCGGTGCTGCCACATCCTTCCGACATAACACTGCAGCCAGAAAAGTCAAGAGCCTATCGACTGTCAAGGTATTACTTGGTTTCGTGCTAACGGGGCGGGCTTAAACTGCCCATAACTCATCGCTGGCCGCTGCTGCCCACCTTTGCCTCTCCGGCTCGCACCGCGGAGGCTGGGTCCTCCGCATTGAAGGCCGAGATGGCCGGCACAAGCTCCGTACTCACGACCATCCGCATCTTGTCTACCCAGTCCAAGGCACCCCTATGTAGCATGGGCGTGAACAGCAGGAGAGGCTTTCACACATTACTTGCATTGTAGTATTTCGACCATCGACGAAGCACCCTCCCTATTTCTCGTTGTAGATAGACCGCTAACTTTCGGGCGTCAAGTGCTTCTATCCAGTCATGTTGTTGCCGACGGTTTTCCCTGCTATTTTCCGGATATCACAAGTTTCTCTCGCACTTGGGGCCTCATGGTACCAAAATATAGCAGGCGCATCCGTTCGTTTTCACCATCTTGTTCCCGATGGAATGGTCCTTATCATCCCCTGCACACAGTTCACAATCCCAAAATTTGCTTGTCTCTCTGTCTTTGGAAGTGCGACCGGTCCGGCGCACTAGTGTTAGAGTGCTTCCTCTCTTCTCTCATCAAATCCAGGTTCTCTGCTGTAGGAGTTTTGAACTTATCTTCGTCGCCAAATCAATCATCGCGTTGGTGCTGTTCAAGAATCAGTCGATCAAAATTTTGCAACTTGCCACCGATACCCGCCATATCAAAGCAACGAATTGGTATGTATGGTGTTGGTGTGCTGACTGGCTCCGAAACGTCGAGGAGACTCTCACGATCTGACGATGATGGTGTTGGAGGCCTCCATCTAAAACTTGATGTTACTTGTACTGCAGATAGGTGGGTGGAGCTCGTTCTACGAGACGTAGACTGTTTTCCGATAGCAGGCTCCTCGCGCACCTGGAATCACACAGATCAGCCCTACCCTTGCCGACCAGCAGCAACGCGCGCTCTAGAACGTCGAGAACGGCTACCGGAGGGGCGAGGTTGAGCTTCCCCATTAGGCTCACTAGGTCTCCGACAGCCTCCACCGCCTTCGTCTTGATGCGGTACTGAATATTCTGTAGGAGACGCGAGTGGTATGGGAAGGTGATGGTGAGAGCGCTGTTGTGTACGGTGGGAGTGAGGGCAATCTCAGCACCGTAGATTCTCGCATCCCGAAAAGGCTGATCTGGGAGCGGGCCCGTAGTTCGTTCTCTTTTCCGTCCTGTCCTTGGTCTAGCCTCGAGCGCAGCGAGGGACTCTTAGTTCTTAGTGCGATGGTGATCTGAACACTGCTATCTTACTCGCGAGGCAAGCAAAGCTAGCAGCGCCGAAATTCCACCGTTGTAAAAGACTTCGTACCACCACCGACCACAGCCAGTCCTGCTACGTACCTTGGTTACTCTGTCCTTCTCGTCCTCCGGAGTACCGGGCTCCAGCAGGGCCAGCGCCTCCGCAACAGCGGTCTCCTCGCCTTCCGTGACCTTCGCCACAAGATCGGTCACCTCGCTCCCTCGCAACGATGGGATAAGCGCCGCTTCGTCCTCAAACATGCGACACTGTAGGTATTGTTGAGATTTTCGTCGAGGATCCGACAAGAGAGAACCACGACAGTTTCGGGAGGCAGGCGGATGAGCAAGTGAAGAAGTTGTTGTTCAGTGCCACTTTTCTAGACAACGAGCAGAACCGCTTGCGGAAAGAGTATGAAAATATTTTTCGGGGGTGGGGGGGCAGGGCAACGGGGAAAATATCCAGACCAGCGATGCTTCTTCACGTAACACGGGGCTGTGCACTAGAAAAAATAGACGATGGCGGTCGCCCCGAGTCTCGGATGGGAACCCTGAAACCTTGCAACGGAAAGACCAGGGACCCCAATGCAAATAAAGTGGACGTGTCAAGTATAGAAGAAGCATTTAGGAGGGAACATTGAAAGGCCCGGAGGGACGAAGGAGGGGGGGGGACATACGCCACGATAGGGAGCAAGGAAGAAAGAGACCGACAGGGGAAAAAAAAAGAAAGCCAAAAAAATCCCCCTTGTAAGCGTAACAGTAATGTAGCAGCAACTTAGGGCTCTAGAAATACTGAGATCTGATCAGCTACGAAGTAGGTCTGGGAGGGGTTGGGTGTCGCAAGACCCTGAAATCACGGAGCCCCCCATGGCTCCGCCAACACGTAGTTACCGCTACGGCCGATATGAACGAAATGTATCGAAACCAAACGCTGAAATCAGTACCACTTGTGACCAACCAAGACTGCGAGTCTGCGCATCTCTCGTGAAAACGAAGGGATATCTGCTGTAGGAGCAGCTTGCGGTTCGGAGCTTGGATGACTGGAATACAGGTGTGACCATTCCGCCCCATTTGGTACCCCATAGTTGAGCTTACCGCACAAAGTGATTGAACCCTAGCCGGTAGATATTGAGGCTAAAGCACCGTAACCGACCTTAACGCTTAGCCACAATTCTACTGTGTGTGACAGTAGTGACGCTGGTCAGAAGTTTGAAACGTACACCGGAAAAAGGCAGTGCACAAAACCATGGTCCAAGCAGTACATTGATGCTCATACCTCGAGGGCTTCGACGTTGGCCTTCATTTTCGCCGCCCAAGACTTGGCCCACAGGATATCGCTCCAGTTGAAACACCGCCCCTATAACAGTATATAATGGATGACCGTCATGCTTGGTGGGCGATAGACTCGGCGGATTTCCTCGACGGAGCTTATTCCGCCGCTCTGGAAGGACATTGGTCGGGTCGGCATTTTAGCGCACGTTCCCGCGAGAGCACGTCTTGGTCGCGGAAACGATTTTCTGACAATTTTTCTCTCGACGCTTTCGGTGCTAGTCAGGTATTTTCACCGTCAAAACCTTGGAGTTGCGGGATAATTCTGCGGGTATCATCGATAGGCGCTATGGTGCGTCTCTCGTCTTGAACCGTGTCAATGCTCTTTTGGTCGACTTTTGGACCACTTAAAACCGCCTCGTTGGCGTACGTAACCCAAGCAAACAGCAGTGTTTAGATTCGTGTCGCCCATACTCGACACCCTATCACTCTTATCATGGCTTCCGCGAATCATCACCGCTCCGTGAACCCAGCTTTTTCCGTCGTCGCCTAGAACGACACTCGAACCAGGCTGATAATCGACATGATAAGTCAGGAAAGGCGGCTAACAAACACGAATCATGAAACACACAGCCACATGCGCTCGAGCTGGTCAAAGCTACCTGCCCAATGGTGTCGATGCTCAGGACCAGTTGAACGGGGGCGTCGTTCTTGCTATACAGGCTCGCGGGTGATTTTGGAGGCTTTTCGTCTGTGGAACCCCCCGATTCCGCCCTCTCCCCCGGCTGTCACGCGACCAGAAAAGGGTAGGGATGTGGGACAGCCGCGGGTCCACCAGAACGGAAGGATAAGATTGGAAACAGAAAGATCATCTAAATGATGAGGTTCAGGGTGCTTCAGTAGTAATTTCCTTAAACGGCCTTTACTGAGTTGCCGCGTGAGTTCGGGTTTCAAACGAACAACGCGACTCGGTAGAAGAATAGTTCTTTCTGAACAGTCGTTACCTCAGTTTTACCACCCACAGGCGTAATATTTGTCTGACAACGTGACGTCACATGCCAACCCTTCTCGGTTTCCCTCTAAAGCTTGGCCGTCTGTCGAGACCAACAGCATCTGTACTACTGTCGCAGATCTACAGGTGCTGCAGCAAACGTCACAGCCAGGACTGGAGAACGACAGCAAGAGGACGGTCCGCCCACCCACCCACCTCCTCTTCCGCCGCAGCATCGGCGCCGGCCTCGTTGGAGCCCCCCTCCCCCTCGTCGGGGGCTTCTTCGTCTTCCGAAGACGGTGGTGCATCGGAGATGCCTGGAGCACAAGCGCGCGTGCAGAGACCAAGATGGGGAGGGTCGTTCACCACAACGAGCCTAGAGTGCTTGTTCGCGCCAACGTTCCGGTGTATGTCTCTCGACCGCATCTCTCGTTGAACACAAGAGACGGCGGTTGGTGTCACGAACAGGTCTTGCTCGATTGGTTTACGAAGAAATGTTGTCCCGCTTCATTTCGGTCGGGTTGAGGTTGAATGGTCTTTCTCCCTGCACTACCGGCGGCATGGCCGTAGGCGTGCTCACCTCCCGTTCCTAGCGACCCCACTCGACATACCAGGTATCAAGCAACGTGCAAGACTAGATAGAGAACATCACCGACATCATCACTATCGCCAACAGGAACGGCAGCAGTAGTCGCAGCAACAACGCCAACACGATCCTCATCATCGTTATCGTTATGGTCGTGTCTTCCAGCAAACCTCCAGGGTGTAGCCACGAGCCGTAGGTGATGGGGAGGGCCAGGTACGCCCCCAACTTGGGAATGCCGAAAAACTTGACGCGCGGGTCGCGCACGACGTTTTCGATCAGCACGTGCTCCGGCGGGATTAGCTCCGGCTCGTTTTCATCCGGAACAATCTCGCCCTCCTACGGTCCCGTCCGTCCGGTTGAAGCACAACGAAGGTTGGAAGTAGGACGTAAAATGGGTATCCGGCAAGGAGAGTGCTCTGAAACGTTCGTTTAGAATATAATGCGAGTTGTGCCGAGGTAGATGGGGGCAGAGTCCTTCAATGGCGGCGGTCATTGAGTGAGGTTTGCTATTTTTTTCAAGTAAGGCAATCGCACCACCAAGTGGTCGAAGATCGTGTATTGTCGAAGATAGAGGCGGGAGTAGGCAAGTCGAGCTCTCCTTGTGGTGGAACGCTGGTTTTATTGGTCTGATAGCCGCGTGACAAGGCCACGAACCGACCAATTTCTCCTTTGACATCGTAGCTGAACTACACCTGACACCAGGAGCCGTAGAATTTGCGCTATGACTGAGGGAGAAACCACCCATCTGATCAACGCTTCTTGAAAACGGAAGGGCGACTATTAATAAGTAAAGGTGCAAGTTGGATGCACCGCGGGGTAATGTTCCCGTCTCTCGACCCCTCAGGCCAACATTTTCTTAATATGCCATGGCTTTTGGTTGGGAGCACATAGGCAATAATGCGATGGCAAGATGAAACGGCCCACTGAAACGATCTACATGTAGGAATCAAGTAAGCAAAGTTGGATTGCACACGTAAGAAAATTCTATCGACGACTGCATGGAAACGCTATAGTCTAGGATAGCGTGCGTAACATACTGTTGGTACGACGCAACGTCGTACGTCGAATCCTATGCACCTCAAGACACAGGCCATGCATGGCGGGCAGAAAGAGCATGATTACCATGATACTCGAAATGAGGATACCCTACAGTAACGCTATCGAGACAGAGTCCCGCGAACGGGTGGTGACCGTCCCACGAGCCGGGGCTCGTTTTCTCTCTTGAGATGTGGCGAGGAATGCCGAGCGTTGCTTAGGCTACTTGGACAAGCTAGGATAAAGAAAGGCAGAAGATGAGAGCGCGCCTTCGTGGACACAATTCCCATATTCAAGATCCATTCTTGGTGAAAATCCTCCGACACAAAGGGAAGTTGTCCGCCACGTCTGCAACGTTTGTTCTGGATGTCTGTTTGCCTACGCAACTATTATTGTACATCCTGGCTTCCAAAGGAACGACAGTTGTTAACACCATAAGGTATAATGCACCCCCAAGATGGATATAACAGTGGTGTGCCGCACCTCATCATACACGGCCTCTGCGGGTGGCGGCTGTTCCGTTTTCTTCCACAAGCCGAAGGTTACACCCTCCTCCTTAGCCTCGCCGTCTTCTGGGTCCTCGCCCTCCTTCAAACCTTTGATCTCCTAAAAACATGGGTGGAACAAAAACAAAAAAAAAAAACGCCGAGAAGCTCACACGGTGCAAACGCAGCGAACTCAGGGGGGGGTCTCCGGAGAAACGAAGACAATTCTTGACATAAAGTACGGTCAGGGTGAGTCTAGAAGGTCGGGATGGATAAGAAGCCGTGCGATTCTAAACAGTTCGTGATACACAATGCAGTTGCGCCGCTCAACCGGCCTTACTACGGCAGTACAGCAAACATGCACCGACCTTTCCGACCATGTATTCTCGACCCTCTGAGGCCGCGATGAACTCCACGATTTCCTGTCCCTCTACCACCACTTTCCGTCCAAGCTGAACACCACTCGCCCCTAGCCTTTCCTTCACCAAGCCGAGCGCCTGAATGCGGTTGAACAATAAATGAGGCGACATTTCGGGACCCACCATTCATTTTGCACGTTACTCTAGAACCTTAGCAGGTATGTCCGCGTAACAGTGATCCCATGTACGTACTTTAGTGGGGCGTTACATTCCGAGGGCATCGGGGATATGGCCCCGTACTCTACACGAAGCGCTGTTTGAAGACCACGAATCAACAAGAAAAACGAGCTGTTGGATGGCACACACCCCTGTTCCAGACATGTTACTAGTTCATCTCTCCCGTTCGCGGGCTCTAGATTATGAATGGCGTCCGTTCGCCAACCTTCCACAACGTCTGCACGACGTTCTTTGACTCGGTAGCGCTACTTTGTTGCTGCAGCAGTAGTGTGTTGTGCCCTTGATGTGCTCGTTCTCATGCGTGCCCGGCCCTCGTCGACATTACCTGAACCGCTCACCTTTGCGTACAATTCGGGATGAGTCGACGTCTGTACAATAGCTTCCTCCGCCTGCCGCTCGACGTCCGACTTGGCCTGGACAGCCGCTTCTCTTGCCGCACTCTCAGCGCGGGCGATTTCCTACAAACCGTGAGAACTTGTCGATTGGTTGTTGGTGTGGTCATCGACGTCGTGTCTACGTCTGTCTCACGTTTGCCACTATGGGATCTCTTCCTGGGAACGCTTTTGTATGTATCATGACGGAAGGAGCACCACGAAAGAAAGGCGGTGTGAAAGTGATGTCTAGAATTTCTCCTCCGTTGGTTGAACGCAGTATATATACGTCGTGCGACCAAGTTCAGACACTGTACTGGTAGTTAAGAGCATTGTTGGTGTCTGCACGTTGGAAACAGATGATGCGATTAAAAGCTGACAACATTCAGCTACTACTGCGGTAGCCTACCTGGTATTTTTTAAGTGTGCTTGTACGATCTTCGTATTGATACGTAACGCTAGATATAGACTGAAGAACAGACGCTTTCGATGGCGATACATGACCGGAAAATCGGCATGGCTTGGAATGAGAACGTCCAGGCGATGCTTACCTCTTGTTCCCGAGCCATTTCGAGTAGACGAGCTACGTCCTCCGCATGCTTGATCCGCTACCAGCAATACAAAAGAAGTTGAGAGGGAAGGACAGAAACGTATGAGCAAAAAATGGATGTCGCGGGAGGATCACTGCTGGCCTACTGTAACATATTGAACATCCTTTGGTAGCACTCTCGTACATGTTCAGCAAAAATAGGCATTGCAAGAGCACGCGCGTCCCCCTTCCGCTTCAAGTAGGGCAACCCGTGATTGATTCCTTGGACACGTGGTGCGTCCACAGTACATGCCGAAAGGCGTCAACTCTGATGCCCAGGATGCATTGGGTGACAACACACGTACAAACAACATGCGGGCTACCATAGGTTGCGTCAATTGCTTGGCCAATCCGGTTAGCTCATGACCCGCGGAAACTTCGTTTCTCTGCGTTGAAGAAGACTAAAAGAAAGAACTATCAGGAGAACAAGAGGGTGATGCTGGGCTGGCAGAGGCCAGAACTACAGCAGTAGTAGGCGAAAGCACACATATCAGCAGCAACATTTACTTCGTAGTAACACACGTGGAACAGGCAGTATGTACCCGCGGCCCGGTCTGTTATGCACATTTACAGCAGTAGTCTGTATTTTGAAGTGTAGAGAACAACAACTGCACTTCGCGCCTGAAGCGAGCCAAGGCGTCGGCAAAAGAACTCCGCTCTGCTTCATCACCGACAAACCACCCACGCTCCCGGCACGCTGTGTGCACGGGCGGATGCCAATGATCCTCTACCAACGTCAGCGTCCCTGGCAGCTACACGAAGAACTCCTATACCTTTGCTTCTGCCTCCCTGCGCTTAATAAAGTCCAGGAGAGCTTCGCCGATGAACTCTATCGGGTCAGCCGGCTGGGCCACAACCAGCGCCGTCAAGGCATCTGACAAAGGTTCGCCGACCGTTCGTTTCAGGAATTCGGCATCCATCGCGGAGTCAGCGGCACCGATTTTTGCGGTCATGTTTTGTGAGCTTGATTCGATACGGGGTGTACAGAAGCAATCGCGGTTGGCGTTCGTCTATGCGATAAGAACAGGAGAGGGGGAGAGAGAGAGCAGCAGAGCGATGTTGGATGTCGATGCCGAACTTGTTGTATTTTGTTCGACCGTTTCACGGGACTGTCGGCGATCTCACGGGGCCCCTCCGCCAAAACGAAACGTGTGCTGCATCTCTTTTTTTGCTGTGTGCTGTTGCTGCTACTGCTGCTGTTCCTGTTGCTCAGAGGGTGTAGGGGAGATGCTACGCCTCCTTGTGCTGCAACCACAAACACCCAGTGCTTCTGTTGATCCTGCCGCCAAGCCCTTTTAGTTACCGCTGTGGGATGTCTACCCCAGCGAGCCATGGTATCGCGGGCTGGGTTGTTCCAAACGCAAACATGAACGTAAAATTCAATTTCGTTGACGGACGTTCTCCGCCATCGTGCTCGTCATCCGTTGATGGCGTGAAGCGCCTTGGAGGTAGAGGATGCAACTCCAGGAAAAGCTGGAGCACGATGAGCACGTCCACGCGTGAAGCAATTCCACTGAGCCCTCTGTCTCGACTCCGACTGGAGGAGGAAGTCGAGGATGGGCTCTCCACCCAGGTACGTACTCTCTGCAAGTTTGCGTACGTGTACGTCTGTCTGACGATGAACCGAGAAGCATGGCAGCTACTCAGAGATGTTGGCAGTACTGCTGTAGATACAACCGGCTTTTAGATCCATCTCTTGTTTTCGCAAAACTCTCTCTCTCTCTCTCTCTCTCTCTCTCTCTCTCTTGCTAACCGCACTGACTGACTGTTGTGTGCAACTTCAATGAAGAGCGCGTAATCAACCAAAATAGCACCAACGGTCCTACAATGCATACGGTACGCCTGTTGACGGGGTGCTTTTTACGTTCTTACGACGTGTCTTGTGGACACAATGGTTGAACGGTGAACCTTCTCGGCTTTTTCTCGGCTTTCGTTTCTTCAACCTCCGGGGGGACTTATTTTCTCGTCACAGCGTACTACATACGTTCCCACCTCCTCTGCTGCAGCACAAAAACTGCGGTACCGTTCGCGTCTCTTGCCCATTGTCCAACCGCGATGTTTTCTTGCCACGATCAGGCGCGCCGGCCGGCGCAGACAAGTGCGTTTGACTTACCGAAGCTTGTCCCGATCGAGGACGAGGATCTCGTGTACAAGAATCACCACTTTGCGGAGCGGGCGAACTGGTGAGCGAGGGGAATCATCAGGGGGGAAGGGCAAGGAACAACAACGCGTATCTACACATTGTGTGTTGCTACCATCTGGGAGTAGTTTCCCACTTTGTGAGTGGATTCCGGGGAAAGAATGCACTGTGTTGGGAGTGTGTCCTTGCAGGGAAGTTTCACCGACAACGGCCAGAAGAAATTCTCTTGTCTGTCAATCAAAGACGAAAATTGTACGAATGTGTACCACTGCAGTGTATACAGCAGTACCTCCCCTACAGGACTACTGCTGTACTTTTTCAACGCCAAGGCTCCGGGGAGCAGTCATTCGTCATTCCTTGTGCCATGATATGCGTACTCGCAATTAACTACAGAAGGTCATCGCCATGTAAGGAACCCCGGCTTTATCAAATGTTTTGGGAGAGCTCGTGTTGAAGTTGCGCGACAGCATTAGTCCTGCGGCACGGGATGAACAGAAACATAACTTGGACTTGGCTGTTGGTGTTTTTAGAACTTGGAAGTGGTGTTCATGCTGACCTCGCTTTTATATGTTCACGCAGCTGGCCAATCGCACTAAAAATCACGGGAGGGTTGCATGTGAAAAACGGACATTCGCGTTTGTTGTCTTAGAGAGGGAGGCGGGTGGACCCCTTGTGCCCTGTTGTGACGCCATGCCAAGAGAGAGAGCGGCTACATTCAGCCGTTCTTGTTTGTGATGGTGGCATCGCTATAGACGGCTGATGCAGCAGTTCCCGCGAAGTCGTTCTTGCAAGCGCAGCATTTTTGTCCCACCCTGTCTCATCGTGGCTTCCTCTCTGTTGCATCGCCCGACCAGACTCCAAGTGCAACAAACATGTCACAGTACAAACCCTTGCGTCGACAGGAGGTCATGCTCTAGCAACAGCGCAACCACCCTATTTTCATTAACATTGTTCATGTCTTTCCTTCGGCGCCTCCGACGTCTGCGTGCCCACACACATCTGTCGCCGGCCCGCTCGTTCTTCAGGCTTGTGCCCGGCAAGGTGCTGCTGGGGAAGTACCCGGGACAGATACCGGCCGACCTGGCGACGGGGCCCACCGTACAGATCGCTCGCGACCGTGTGCTGGACATCGTCTTACGGGGCGGGGTAACGGACCTCTACTGCCTGCAGGTCGGCGCCTGCTAAGGTTGATTGGACACTTTAAGTTTTTGCTATGACGCACCTAGTCGGCGCGACGGCCCGAAGTATAGAATATCACATTGCCGGCCTTTCTTGGGGGCTAGTGACCGTTGCTTTTGTATTTTTTTCGTGCACACTTTTTATAGTGAATTCGTTGGCGATTGGGTATCGCAATGGCTCGGGGCCGAAATTGAACAAAGCATCGGCAGAAAGCTGTTGGCAACCAAGATTTATTTCGACATCACCGTGTTTGTGGGCAGTGCCACTTTCCCCCTCATGAAAAACTTGATTTGGTAGATTAGAGAAACATTCCGAGAGGGTAGTAACTGCCTTGTACCGTCAACAAATGCCTTCTCTCTCCTCTGTGGCAGTCTGAAGTTATCCCGTAAGAAAACGACCACGCCCTCGTGCACGCAACAGCTCTGTAATCGACCCATCATACCCCCCCCCCCTCCCTGACTCATGACACGGGACCCCTCCTGTCGTTGTTTCCTCTTGAGTTTTCGACTGCAGTAGCTAAAATCCGCGTCCTCCCGAAAAACTCTTTTTGTGGATCGCGCAGGCGGAGCTTCCTCCACAGGACGACGAGAGCCAATGGGGCCCTCCGGCTGATAAGGACGACAGCGGCATGTTCTTTTCGGGGTTCCGTGCTTACCGGGGCGATGCCGTGGCCGCCGTAGCCGCCGCCGCCGCCGCCGCTCCTGCTTCTGGTTCTGCAGCAACATTGACGATGGCGAGTCAGGTGGAGGGAGGCTCAGACCATAATGGGAACATCGCTGTTAACGTCGGTGCAGACAACAGCGAGGAGGGGGGGGGGGGGGAAAAAAAACAAGGGCGGGGCCCAGGGGAGGGGGCGACGGAGGTGGTGCTGGGAGCGAGGGGGGAGGAAGGGCTTGCGTTTCACCACTTTCCGATACCGGACCTGTCGCCGGCGGAGAACACGGAGATTCTGGCGGGGCTGGTGGACGAGCTGGAGGCCCTGGTTAGGTCAGGAAAGGTAATGCATATGCATATGTGCCACAATGGTGTTGGACACAGCAGTGGATATGCCGTTGGGTGAATCATTGACTTCTATCGTAGGATTGCCATGTTTCGCGTTGCACACGGAAGAAAGGCCTGGTGCGGGTTTCCGTGGGAAGAAGTGGGTCCGTGGGTGGCCTATGGAGAGGTGGGCATCGCCATGAAACGAGGATGGATGTCATGAATAATTTTGCAACATCCTTACACGGGTGGGTGTGTGCGTGAGAGTGATGAAGGAGGCTAGATGGAAAAACGGACTGGAGCTTCACGCTAGACTTGTTCCCCGTTTGAGAAACCCTCATGTTATGCAGATAATTCAACTGTTGTTGCACAAAGGCGCGTTTTCAAGACGCCCCCACTGCTCCGTGAGACACACTCGAGTTTGGACGATGTTGTGCGGTCCGGCTGTATGAGGTTTTTCGATTTCATCTATGAAAAAAAACATTCTCAAAGTGATGATGAAACACTGTTTTGTCCGTGCAGGTGCCCTTCATCCACTGCTGGGCGGGTAGGGGCAGAACAGGTCTCATCGCGTCCTGCCTTTTGGGACGGCTGTACCCGGAACTAAGCGCGGAGCAGTCGCTTAACCGGGTGGACCGTTACTACCGCACCAGGGGCACCGTGGCGATCGGAAAATCCAGCCGCGTCTCCCCCGAGACACCCGAGCAGGAGGAACAAGTCCGCCTGTTTTTCAAGCAGGTGTTGAACCGTGATTGAACACACATTGATTGATCGTTGTGACATTTTGTTCGAAAGAGAGACGAATCCTTTTTTTCTTGTAGCCGTGATGTCTTTCGCGCAACAGCAGGGTGTGTGGGGATCGTATTTACGGAGTACGTTATGGCAAGGTGTGTTGACTGCTGTGTTTGTCCGCCCTCGCCCCCCCCCTTGGCATTTTTTTCTGTTTCGCAAAAGTACGGTTTTAGGTAGCATACAGCAGTATACGGCGTTTTTTTCGCGGCGTGCAGGAGGTAGAAGCGTAAATGGTACAACAGGAGAACCGGCTTATTAAAAAGGAACGGAAGAAATTAAAAAGGAATTTGTGTGTAGTTCGAGCAGATCTCCGAACGTGGCCATGTTTGTTTACGTCTTTATGATATGAACACGGGCTGGATGGCACTTGTACCAGTTTTGTTAGATGTGTCTCAGCGTGGATCTCGGGTGCACCGCACCAGCAACTCCTGCTTAGTTCGATCGGAGAAGCTCGCCTCGCGGTGCGATAGAAGAGAAGTATCCTACAAGCCTCTTGTTCTGTTTTATGACAAAGCACGACGGGTGGGCTGGGGTGAAGACCCCCCCTCCTTGCGTGTGCAGGAGATTGCAGGTCTTGTTTTCAGTGAGGGACAATCAAGAGACAAACGATGATAATTCGTCCGTCGAACGCTGCCTTTGTTTTCAAAACTTTCATCGGGGTCGGATGCGTTTTTGGCCGACCATTTTTTTGGCGTGTACGGGTCTCGAACGAACACGGCCGGCGGCCTTGATTTCTCTCGGATTGGTTGATTTTTCTTTTTTCCTCCGCTGGTCCGATGGAGAGATAGGTCGGTTCGTTTGGGTCTCAAGCAGTTCGGTGCAGTAGTGTTGGGTAAAGGGCAAACCAAACAAAACGGGGTAACTGCTGGCCTATTTGAGTTAACGCCGTCTTTGGGCAAAGCGTCAAGCCCGCCTATTGAAGCGACTATCTGACATGCATTATTGTAAGGGCACCACCTGGTTGCACGGGGGCCTCAGGTGTTGTTTTCTCAACGTCAGCCGCGTCAGCAGACGAAAATGTACGTCGAGGTGAAGAGAACGAACGCCCAACAAGCCTGTAGGCTGTAGGTGATGAAACTGCTGGGGCTGGCATCGTGTGATGGGGATATATCGTGTAGGTCACCCGGACGAAACATCGCCAACTTACCTGTTGGTGAACTCCATGATGCTGACTCATTTCGGCGGCGCGAGACAACAAGTCGATCGCCTCCCTTACGGTCTGGCCCGCGAGGAACTCCAGAAAGCTTGATAGGTAAGGAGACACGCGGATCGGTGGGCGCACCGAAAACGGCAAATGAATACGCAAACAAGGTTGGCGGTTCCATGTACCACATCAAAGAAAACGATAGCCGTCTCTCGTCATGTCATGTGGGCAAACCGTCAACGACGAACCTCCCGGTCTGTGTCAGGCTCGAATCCGGCCAATCGTCGTCATCGTACAAGGTTGCGCACACCAACCAGCCAATAGCTTGGCATCGCTGCGCCCACCACCACGCACCCCAGGCCACAGAACGGGCCGCACTAAGCACGGGTTGTGTGGAGGTTAGAGGTTCGTTTGCCAACACGCCCGACAGCAGCATGCGCTCTGCGCGTGAGGAGCAGTTGAGTTAATCCTCATGCACGAGGCCGCGACAGAACGGTTGTTCTCACCTACGCGAACGCCTCGATTGGGACTGCAGCTAGATTTGAACAGTCATGTCTTCTTCGGGAAGGGAAGGGAAGGCGGAAGACATGGGAGTTCACCCCGAGGTCGGAGGTCCAGTAGTGCTCTGCCTCTGTCTAGACCGGAGATTCGATCCGCAGATTCCTCGGACATACGGACCATATTAGAATCGAAGCTCTGTTGTAACTGCTGTATCGATGATGTGTTGTGATTTTTCACCTCCGCCACGGAAAGCCGATTCACTCGCGTAACGAACCCCGTATCCGACAGCCGGGAGTCAATTGGCAGGCACTCGATGACGTCCAAAGTCATGGCGCGGTCGTGAACACCGTACCCTGCCTCTCTTGGAAACCCCTCATGGTCGACATCTCTCGTCTGGGCCGGGGGAGGCTTATTGCGGACGGACCCTTGCCCCCCCCCTCCCCCCTCCCCGTCCACCAAAGCACGGAACCCCCAACGGAGCTCCAAACTCCGAACACATCCGTGTTTGAGGAGGGCGTGTCCCTTGAAGCAGCTCCTTCCGGCGTTGTGTGTCACTGAGCTGAGTACATGGAACAGGTATCTTCTCCGCACACCGGCGGCGTGAGCAATAATCCAGCAGAGTCCTTGCATGAGTCAAATACAAATACTGTTCCGATTTTCGATCCGTAACTCTGATAAGCAACGCGCGTGACATTGACCATCTACCGGCAAACAGCGTCGGCGCTAGCCGTTCAACCACGGAAACTAAGCGTGTATCTCTAAGCGTTTCCACGCACGTACCCCGCCGTCCTAACTTTAGATACACCTCCAGCCGAATCAATCACAGGTACATGGAGAGGTGATGCGCCGATGCGTCCGGTCGCTTCTTTTTCACCTCCCCGTACTCCTCGTTCCACTCCCATACCCTAGACAACTCTCGCCCCTTCTCGCTCACGCTTGCAGTTAACTGCCACGCCGTGACACACATCGTGCCACCCAAAAATTATCAAAAAAAAAAAAAAAAATGGTGAAATACAAACGAAATCAGAATTCCATCACCGAGAGATCGACCGAGCGGTGGAGAAAAAACAAAAAAACAACCCGCGAACAAGTTCATAAATCGTTGTTTTTTTCCACCCACGGAAGAGATGCACGCACGCAAACATAAGAAAGGATCGATGAGACGCGACCGGACCAAAGACACCAACAAAACACAAACAGGGCAACAGACAACAGCGGGCACGAGCCCGACAAAGCAACACCGATAGATACGTCAAACAAACCAACAAGAATAGAAAAGGAGGAGGACGGCAAGCGCAGCACGACGGCACGGGCGGAGATGCGAAGGAGGGCGGGGTAGGGGTAGGGGTGGGTGGGAAGGTAACCCAGGAGTAAGCGTACAGACGGATGGACACACACAATCAAGAGCGGGGGATACGTACGTCGTGGGCTGGACAAGCAAACATACAAGGCCGTTTTCAACAAACATACATATGCATATAGCATGTTTCGTACGGCGCCGTGGTGATTGTTCCCCGGCCAACACATTCTACAGCAGTCAGTACAATAGTATAGTCAGTCCAGCGGAACGCAAACGGCTCAATAAATCAATACCACCATCTCGAAAAACAACATCTGTTCACAAACACACACAATTATCAACCCCGACGGTTCGAGCGAAAACGCCTACGATAAGGAAAACCCGCTGCAACGACTGCTGTGGGGAAGCTGTCCAAACCCAACCTGTACCACCAAACAACGACCCTCCGCACGAACAAACGTTCTCCCTCCTCCCCTCGCCAAGCCCCTACTCTATATGTAGCTCTCTGCCCAACCAAAAACAAAAAAGGCTTGAGTTGAGGCCGGGGCTCGGCCTATTAAACTCCAAGCAACGACCCTCCTGTGGTTTCGTACATAAAAAAAAAAAAAGAACGCACCTTTTTCCTGGCCTCCCAGAAGTCGTCCATCGTCACCGGCCTCAGCTGTGCCGTCAGATCGACCTCCTCCCTCACCCCGTTGACCCCGGCCCTGTCTAGCTCCTGGGCCTTCTCGTGGGCGATGCGCACCACTGCCTCGCGACACACCTGTAAAGGAAGTGCACCACCACGGAGACAGTGCCCGGTAGCGAGAGAGAAGAGCGGGGGGGGGAGGGGGGTCGTAAACACAGTGTAGGAGGAAGTGGCGGCCCAGGTGTCGGCGACTAGACTAGATTTCTTCACCAACGACTTTTAACAACAGAGAACGTACGGGCTATGTACATCGGGCAACACAGGCAACATCGCCACACGAACATCCATTAATTAGCCTTGCATCTCTAACTCTCAATGACGAGGAGGGTTATCTGGTATACAGAACAGAGAGCTTCAGCAAGACACATCCAAACTACCTCAGTAACCACAAAACATCTCCACAACACCACAGCACCACCTTGGTGATGACCCACAACAACAACAACAACACCCTCCACTTTATACAGTAAAAAAACAAACAACAAAACAGCGCCTACAGCAGTACCTCCTTGATGTCGCTCCCGGTGAACCCCTCCAGCTCCTCTGTGATGGCCGTGAAGTTCACGCTGGCGTCCACTCTATTCTGAGCCATGGACACCTTCAGGATTTCCTCTCGAGTCTTGTCGGTCGAGTTTGAAAACCGACACACCGAAAGGCCGAACGACGCGGCAGAGAAACAGAAGGAGCTTAGTGTGATGTCTGCAGACACATTCTTCTGCGGACGGGGTTGAAGTGCTTGTCATCACAAGGAAAGGAAGGACCTAGCGAGCGAGTGGTGCAAGAAACACCAACCGACGGAAGCAACAACGACAGCAACAACGAGCAGGAGGAGGAGGAGGAGGAGGAGGAGGAGGAGGAGGAGGAGGAGGACCTCAAACAACAACACCCTACCTTACCCCTCCTCGGTACCCCCCCCCTTGCAAGGAATAACCGCACCTCTGCAGCCTGAAGTGGGATTTCACTTACTTACCGCGCCTACGACAACCACCACGCTGGTCCCAAGCACCCGCAAAAAACACCGACTTCTCTTGTCCTTTCCTCATTCCTCCGCCCAGGTCAGATTAGATTAGATCAAACAAAACGACCAGGGTCCTACTGGGCAGTCAGTCTTTCCCCCCCTCAAAAAAGTACCACGCTGAACCCCCGGAACTATGAACGAAAACAACGGATAATTCTAAACCGAATCAACGGCTCCCCCCCTCCTCCCCCCCAAAGCACACACGGACCCCCCCCCCCCCCCCCCCGGGCGCCTTTTCGGGAGG
>FN649731.1:2249088-2259668 GCA_000310025.1 Ectocarpus siliculosus | reverse complement strand
TAGAAAAACCCCCGGGGGGTCCCAAACCCCCCAAAAAAAACACGAATTTTTTTTTTCTTTTCCTATTTCCCCCCCCCGGGTGGGTTTGGTTTGGTTAAAAAAAAACCCCCGGGTTCTTAGGGGGCAGTCTTTTTTCCCCCCCCAAAAAAAATACCCCCGGAAACCCCCGGAAATTAGAAAAAAAAAAAAGGAAAATTTTAAAACGAATTAAGGGGCCCCCCCCCCCCCCCCCCCAAAACCACACGGGGCCCCCCCCCCCCCCCCCCCGGGCCCACCTCCGCGTCGGGTAGGTCTACGAGGATCCTCCTCGGCAGTCGTCGCAGCACCGCCTCGTCTAGGTCGAAGGGTCGGTTGGTGGAGGCGATCACGACCACGCGGTCACCACCCGTGCGGAGCCCGTCCCACTCCTGCATGAGGGTGGTCTTCACGCTGGTCAGGGTGCCGTGGGTGGTGTCGTCGTACTTCTCTCGGCTGCTCAGCACCGAGTCCACCTGACAAAACAGTAAGAAAAGCGAAACATTTTGGGGGGGGGGGGTATTCATGGTCGTTAAGGACGGCCGCGGAGAGAGGAAGCAGTTAGGCCACAAAAGGGATCGTGATTGGAGGGGGCTACAGCGAAACAAAGAAAAAGTTTTATACTAGGAGTAGACGAGACGCACTACGATGAAACGACCAGAAACGACCAACATCGAAGATTTGAAGCAAAGCACAGCACATCATAAACGATTCATTTAAGCAACAATTGTAGCCACTGAAACCAGCAAACCATAGCAGATTTAAGCAACAACATTAACATGAAATCAGCAAGAGTATCATCACTACGTGCTGTCACACTCTGTACCACAACCACCACCACCAACAACCCACCTCATCGATGAAGATTACGCACGGCGCAAGCCTCCTGGCCAGGGTGAAGACCGCTCGTGCGTTCTTCTCGCTCTCCCCGAGCCACTTGTTCTCGATCACGCTCGCGTCCACGCTGAGGAAAGTGGCGCCCCCCTCAGTGGCGACCGCCTTCGCGAGCATCGTTCTTCCCCGTCCCTGTGCAACAACACAACACAACACAACACAACACAACACAGCACAAGCACAAAGAAAAAAAAAAAATGAACGTCACTTCCCTACAAAGACGGCAAGAGAAGGGAGGAAAAAAACCACATGTGCGGTGAGGAAAAAAACGGGGGCGATAGTGGGAGATTGATTGGATCACAAACAACAAAATAATGCAGCACTGCTGTAACCTTGTTCACCCCAACACGACATAAATCCACCCCCCCCCCCCCCGACAAAGACGGCCTCTTTAAGTGATGATGATGATGAACCTGCAAACAAGAGCCATGGCCATTGAATATCACAACAACAAAAACAAGGGCAGGCGGACGGACGGACCGCCTTCGCGCGATTAATACGGTCATGAGGAATAGAACAGGGAGGGGGAACGCAGACCGTATTCCCTACCCCTAACCCAACTCCCCCGATTGATTGGATGCATGCTTTCCCCAACATGTTTAATGAATAGAAAACCATCCCGGACCGGCTTCGCGCGATTCATAAGTTAATGAGGAAATAGAACAGTAAGGGGGGACGGAGTTAAAGGGGGTACGCAGACCGTATTCCCTACCCCTAACCCTAACCCGACTTCCCCGATTGTATGCTTTATCCAACATGTTTACATAATACGAAAAACCCTGCGAAGCCTGCCGAGACGGACCCGTACCCATCCCAGGCGACTTTTAAAATCTTTGGCACGGACTCGTGTGTCAAGCCCCCATGTTAGAGTATCGCACCGGGAGGACCGAAGAGAAGCACCCCCTTGACGGCCTCCTTGGCGATACCCTCGCTGTACAGGTGGGGGAACCGCAGGGGGTACGTGATGCACTGCCGCAGCAGCTCCTTCGCCCCGCCCAGGCCCCCGATCATGTCGTACGTCACCCCGATGTCCTTGGGGAGAATTACGTTCGTCACCAGCGCCTGCTCGTGCCTGTCGTGCTGTGCGCATAGTATTGGGTACATCGATATCAACCGTCAAGACCAGGGGTGTCGAGGAGAGAGATAGAGGGGGGGGGGGGGGGTCAAGTTCAAGCACGCAGCAGCAAAGAGGAGATCAGGCAACAAACACCATGCTGTCCGTCTCCCCTTGGGGAGCATAACCTCGCCACTAACAACATCGACTACATCTCGCATGGGGACAACAACGTCGCCACGAACACCGACGATACCAAAAACTCGCTTGGGGGAGAACAACGGCCCACCACTAAAACACAACACCGACGATACCAAAAACTTGCCTGCGCCAGCGCGGTGACCTCTTCCCTCGTGCGGCTCATCGGCTGCCCCGGTCTTGGCACGTAGGCCTTGCACACAGCCGCGAAGGCCGTCTCCATGCTCTGCCGGGAGATAACCAGCCGACCCTTCGTCGTCTTGCGGGGAGCGGGCGGGGGTTGCGGCGAAGAAGCGGGGGTCCCGTCGTCTTGAACTACCTTAGTACCACCGCCTCCGTTGCTGTTGGCCTCGGCAGCCTGGAAAAAAAAGTATGAAAAAGCTGTTCATCTTTTCACGATTTTTTTAGATTTTCAGTCTTTTTGGGTCCTTCCAAGTACATTGCCGTCTCGAACGACATATACTCTTGTCCATAGAGAAAAAGAGAAGCACACACGGCAGCTCTTGGAACTTGCTTCGACGGCCGTCTCCATTCCTGGCAAGAATGGCGAAAAGACACAAGCAGCGATGCTCTGACGTGTAGAAGGGAGAGCAGGGAGGGACAACGTGACACGACACTCTCGACACACAACCATACTTGCCTGGCTGAGCTCCACCTTGAGCGCGGAGAGCACGACCTGGCCAGTCTCGGCCTCGGTTAGCCGGTGCCTCGCGAGGAGGGGGGTCCAGCCGTCTCAGCTCGGGGCAAGCCAGCATGTTCTTCCGCAGCGCGGTCAACAGAACCTTTTTCGTTGTCGGTGTTATGCACGTCGTCGAAAAGCAGGTTGCTATTTGTTGTGCTGCATACGCCGTGACCGTGTTGTTGTTGTGATGTAGTCAAAAACGTGGTCGTTACAGTATGACACCTTGCGCTATATATATATATATATATATGTAGCATGCGCTAAAGCGTGCCGTGGTGTGTTGCGGTGCAAGCAATTTCGGTTTGTGGTGAGAGCTGGAAACAGCATCGCAAAGTGTAGCAGCAGCAGCATAGCATACGAGTAAAAAGGAGTGGTAACAAACATGCCGACAGCAAGGTCGCGAACATGGAGAGGCACACAAGATGGCTATGAATGATGCGTTGCTGCTGTTGTGGGGAACCTATGCTGTCTTGTGGTACTCACGCGGCTGGTTGTCTTGACCGGATTGCACCACAAATAACGAAAAAATCCAAAACGATCACCAGCAAATAATTAAAGCTCCGACGATCAAGCACAGCAGTAGTGACACTACTGCTGTACTGTCACCAGACTCATTCAAGCTCCCCCGCATCGGTAAGAAGCCAGCTTCATACGGTACTCCGGCAGCTTCGTCCACGATGACAGCAAGGCGGAGACCGCTCCCACAATCATGTGCAACGTAGGGCGACGACCAACTTCCTTGTACCGGCAAACGGAACGATTTATTTCGATATCGTTTCTTGCCGACGTGCTCGTAGATAAGGCATGGCGCGACTCGCGATATAACCCCGCCTCTTCTTGAGACGCCTCACGTCATCCGTACCCAACCGCCCGTTTTGTCCTGCTGCCTGAACACCCCACCCACTCTGTACACACCCACGAAAAACGCACGCATGCAGTGCCTGCAACACACACAACTAACATCCACAATTCAAGCGTCAAATCTCGTCGCCAGGCTACCCCACCTGTCTGTTCTGCTGCGCGTTGTGCTTGCCCACGTCCTCCTTCACCCACGTGTCCCAGTGCTGCCGCAGCACGGCGTCCTGCGGAGGGTTGACAGCGATGTCCTCAAACAGGTTGACGAAGGCCCTGATCTCCGTTCCAGACGGGGGAAGGTCTACCCCCCGCCGGGTGTCGGCCTTGCTTCGCCCACCGCCGCCGCCCCCGTCCCCCCCTCCCCCCGCGCTGCCGCTACCGCTTCCCCCGGTGTTGGGCCCTACGCCGGAGCCGTCTTGGTTGTCCATGCCAAAGTCATCGTTGCCTTCGACACCGTTGCCCATTTCGTCTTTCACACGCGCCATCATCCACGACACACGCGGCGAATGATCGGATGCGAGGGAAGGGGGAGGGGGTCAGGCATGACCCTTTCACCTCCCGTTGTGAATGATATCATCATCATTTGCCGCGACACATTTAGTACTCCTAAACTAAACAACAGCAGCGTACCAAAAAATCTCAGCGCAGGCTGTACTTACAAGCGATCAATCGCAAAGCAGCCCACCATCCCAGCCAACCGACTATTATAAGCGTGTGCATACGTGCATACCTCCGCTCATGATACCCTTCCTGAGGTTGGTAAGCCACGACAAGGAAGACGAGCTCTGCCAGTTGTTGCCACCGCTACCCCCCCTGTCATCTCCGGGGCCCCCGCCCCCTCCCCCCCCCCAGGAGTGAGACGCGTCCCCGTCACCCCCCGATTCCCCGGCGGAGGCGTTACTGTTCCCGTTGTCGCCCCCGTCTCCTCCGTTGTTGTTGCCGTCGCCCCCGTTGAGCGGGGTGGTGCTAGCGCTGAACATGATGGAGAATCCCTGCTGCGAGAACGAGAGTTGATTTTTGTTCAGAGCGGCAAGGGGGGCAGAGGAGTTCCATGTCGGTCTTGCATAAGGCAGCCACGTAACCGCGGTTTGGATGCAGTGTGCAATAACTGGGAAATAATGGCAACACAGCTGGGGCGAGGGAGGCGATCTTACTCATTTCTTGCGCGCCTATTTGTGTGGGTGGGACGGAGGGCGGCGGCGGCGGCGGCGGCAGCAGCAGGGGGGGGTATGCTGGTGGCGCTGATGGCGACAGATACCGCCGTTTCTGCTCGACGACGACTGAAAGGCGGCGGTGGCTTCGGTTCACAACAAGACTGCTGCAGTGCAGGTTCGGATGCTGGAGCCGGTGGGCGATGGGATGATCGACAGTACGTACAATACCGGAGAAAACATCGAAAACACCGCAAATAAAAATAGCAAGAACAATGTTTCGTGTCACGTGTCGTGCCAAAACACAGAATTAGAACCACCGCACGCTTCTCTTGACAATTCTCGAGCTAAACGTAGACGTCTTTGGGTACAAGCCTGCTTCGGTTACCGTAAGAAACAATTGCACACTGCTGCTGTACAGTAAGACCAAACCATCGAACGCGCAGAGGAAAATACAATACAACAACGCAGAGCGTGTGTACATCCACAACAAGATTGATCACAACCGAACATCTACATCAACAGCCTCAACAAAACAGTAACGCAGAGCGTGCGTACGTACATCCATGACTATAACAGATTAATCGAAACGAACATCAACACCAACACATAAAAAAAAAAACTACATACTGTACCTTGGTCTATCTACTCTTCGCACACACACCTGTCCCTGATCTTTCCCGAGCTGCTTCCCGATCTGCTCCAGCGTCCTCTTGAACTCATCGTCGTTGAGCGCCTCTCCCAGAGCCTCCATCAGCCCCGGAGGGATCTCCCCGCTGCCGTTGCCACCCTCGCCGCCGCCGCTTCCGTTCCGCCCCGCCCCGTCGCCCTTGCCGGTATCCCCGGATCTCATGTTCTTCATCGCCTCCCTAAGCATCTGGAGAGGCAAAGGCCGTCGAGGAGAGACGGATTGTGCGCATATCGATGGCGGCAGAGGACAGGGGGGGTTGGGGCGCGGTATGAAAATGTGAATATGAGCGTACGTTTTGTCAGTTTCGGTACCATACGTATGTCGCGCTCTGTTGAAACAGCGCGTTGTTCTTGTGCCGCAGTTTGAAGTACTTTGTACAGCGGGTAGGACATGCTATCACGAGCTTCTTGGCGAACTTCGTGTGACCGTGCACACGCGTGCCTAACTCCTCGCGCACTTCCCCCCCCACCCTACAACAAGATTCATCAAAGTGTGTTTGTGGTTTCCTCCTCCTCCTCCTCCTCCGTCTCAGTGATACCTAGTCCATTCCGTGAGAGTGTCTGAAGAGACAAAGTCGACAGCACTCCATTTTCAAAACGAACGCATGTAAAACCAAAGTACAGACGGCAACTGCTTTCCCATCTTCAAAACGAACGGATGTAAAACCAGAGTACAGACGGCAACTGCTTTCAGGCGTAAAAAAAATCCTCAACCTCTCATCATATGCACCTGCTCTAGCATCTGCGGCGGGATGGGGGGCCCGCCGGGACCCCCGCCCGGCATCCCCCTGCCCCCCCCCTCCCCAAACCCTTGCTGCCCCGGCTGCGGCTGCCCCCTGCCCCCGGACCGCCCGCCGCCGCCGCCGCCGCCCCCACGGCCTCCCCGGTTGGGACGTCCCCCGAAGAAGCTGCCGCCGCCACCGCCACCGCCGCCGCCGCCGCTCCCGTCCGGTGCCCCACCACCGGGCTGGTTCTGGTGCAGGAAGATGTAGTTCTTCTTTGGCGAGCCGTCCTGTTGTGACCATGAAAAAAAACAAAGGTTCATGGGTGGGGGTAGGGTGAAACAAAACACAAAAAGAGGCTTAAAAAAAAAAGTCAGATGGTGCATGCAATACAATATGGGCGGGGTACGGTGAAACCAAAACAAGAGGCTTAAAAACGAAAAAACAAACGCCAGACGGTGCAAGCGATTGCGTGCGAACGTGCCAGGACCCGTTCTCCAAACAATTGAGGACTTGCGGTAACTACAACTACTAATACGGTAGATGTGTATACCGCAGCAGTACGGGATGGTAGGTAGGGTCCCGTGTCGGTCTCCAAAGATTCAATGATGCAGCAGCAGTGCTGCGCGATACACTTCCAAGTTTTGAAAACACGTGGGGCTTGGAGTACAGGGTCCATTTGTAAGTGTTTCTGGATGACGTCTAGGCCAAGCCGTAGCGGGAACAAGGCAGACTGAAAATACCACGTTAATACCACCGTCCAACCAAGGGTCCACGCTACAACGACAGCAGCAGCAGCAGCAGCAGCAGCAGCAGCAGCAAAAACAACAATAGTCGATAAAGACCTTACCGAGCGCTTGGACTGTCCCGGAGACATGCCGTGGGGCTGGGGAGGCCACTGAAGTGGCGATCCGAACATGCCGCCACCACCCTGGCAAAAAACGTTACGCCACATCACACACAAACATCCAAACATCTTGTGTCAAACCACACCACCTCACGCCTGACGCCATGTCACCACAACAGTATATTGGTGCTTCGTGCAAACGATGGCATACCGCAAATTGGCGACTAAAAAACGGGACACCATGTCAATCACGCCACCGTGCAAATTAGGCCGCGTCGTGCGCAGCGAGTAAGACAGAAGGCAGGGGGTGGGTCGCATCATCCACAGACCAAACAACAAAAATATTCTACTCGAATAGAGGACGCCGACACGATGCGCCGGTTCTCTGTTTTAACACAACCGCCCCCAGCAATCATGGCACTTAATTCGCTCGCTCGCAACCCAGAGAGAAGAAACCGAGGAAACGGGTAGTCTTTCTGTGAGTTCCATGTATATTTTCTAGAAAAACCGAGAGAAGACCAAAAATCATGACACATACTGCTCGTTCGCAACACAGAGAGACTAGAACAGAGACGACAAAAGACCATGACAGATATTCGCTCGTTCGTAAGAGAGAAGAAACAGAGAAGCAAGTCTACACCGGACACCTGCTGGGGGTCGTCCTGTGAACTGGCGTCGTCGCCAGGTCCGGCCGGTGGGTTTCCCGGCAAGGAGGGATCGCTCGCGGTGGACAGCAGGAACAGCACCCGAGACGACTCGTTCTTCAACTCTTCGGTCAACCTTTTTTCATTGATAATCGTTCACGAAATGTTGTCCGGGGCGGCGGTATTGGTGGTTAGAGGTGATAGATCACAGCTATGGACAAGGGGGGGGGGAGGCAGCAAGTTCTAGCTTTGAAAATTTAAAATGTATTGGACAGCAACACCAGCAGACCCGGGATGGCTGCTGTGTGTTCAACTTTCGACGGGTTTGCAGTGAGAGTGCAACGGTCGGTGGGTCGGTAAAAGTGCGCCTCGGCTGACCGTTCGTGCCACGTGGATTGCCCGGCTGTGCACTATGAAGGTAAATGCGATAGCGCTGTCGGATCTGACCGTTGTTCTCTCTTCCATTTCTCTCAATGCGTCCTTCCTTTCCTCTTGTCCCCTCTCTCCTCGCTAGTTTGTCTCCAGCAAGGACTATCACTACATATCATCACTCCCTTCCCCGTTGACTGTCTTTCTCTCACTGCATGTCTGCCTCCCCCTTCCCTCCCTCCCTCGCTCCCTCCCTCATTGCCTGCCTGCTTCCATCAGGATGAACACCCACCCATCCGCCAACCCGTCACTGTAGCGTGGGACTCTTCTCTCCTGCCTTCCACCTCTCCAACATCTCCCGCCAGGCCGGCCGAACAACCCCGACGCACTCCCTGCCGCCTCAGGAGTCATCTACGACAACTGCTGCATCTACAAACAATTTACGATAGCGTACCAACCGGACCGCCCGCCACCCTCCCCCCCTCCCTCCCGCCGCTCTCCCACTCACCTCTGGCACATGCCCCTGCTCTTGAGCACGGCGCTGCCCTTGTCCATGAGGAACACCAGGTAGGGCGAGTCGTCCTCTCCTGCCAGCTCAAGCAGGGCGGACGCGAGCTGCCTCGACGTGAGGTGCTCCTTTGGGATGCCCTCCGCAAGAGCCTGCCCTCGAACCTGACAAGACACATGCCACCACCACCCCACGCCATGTTCACCGCAAAAAATGAACCAAAAAGATACAAGGAGGACATCGGAGATATCACCCATGTTCCACGAGCAAAAAATTAACCAAACAGATACAAGGAGGACATCGGAGATATCACCCATGTTCCACGAGCACAAAATGAACCAAAAATTTACATACAAGATAACACAATGCATCGAAGAGACTACTGTCTATTGAGAAGGGTTGCGCAGTCTAGAAGGCAGTTAGGCTCGCGTGCAAGTGTCTTTGTGTCCGCCGCATCAAACGTGCGCCCGCTTCTAGAACAAGTTCTGTGACGTACACTACGGACGTAAGTCCGATGAGATACAGAGGGATAGACAGCCATCTTTACACTATTAATAGACACTTGTGTTCCACTCAGGGACAAACGGCAACAGCAAAGACATCGATAAAGGGGGGAATAAAAAATCCGTGCGGTTGACACATGGGTTGCTGTCCGCATCGGCTGCCATCGAATCGACAGTCATGCTACAGCAATGCTGCTGCCGGTGCTATCGCTGTAGTCCTTGCAGTTTGGGGCACATAAGCGCTCGCTCGTCCAATCGTCTTTTGGAGCGCAAGCTCTGCAATGACCATGTTGATTCTACCGTTTTTCTGACGATGCTGTCTATTGGATAGTCTTCACGTCGAGACTGTTGTTCTGACCTCTACATACCCAGCTTTCTCTCCCTCCATACCCATGTTCTGTACCCACCAACCAAAACATAAGTCACACATGGTACACACAAACAGAAGGCGTATGGCCTGGCGACAGCGGTAGCTTTACAAAAAATAAACAGGCAACATAGCGTTCCGCTTCATTGCACTGCTTTTGCGTGCCGAGCAAGACTCCGGACTCACAGCCTCTATCGCCTTCGCGTCCAGGAACAACAACCTGCTGCCCGTGCTGTGGCCCAGCGAACGGGCGAGGGCCTCCTGCATGCTGTGCGTGGCCTCAGGCGCCACGAGCCTCACGCCACGAGTGACTCTCGGGAGGTTGGCGGTGTGGCGGAGGTACTTGGGGTGGTGGGCGAGCGTTGCGGCGCCTCTTAGCTGTTCGGGATAGGGACGGGAAGGGGCGGGGGAAGAGGGATACGCGGAGGAGACGCGTACAAGCAGAGACAGACGTTACAGGTACATGATACATAGATGATGGCGAAAAGGGACTGGGGGGGGAAGGACGACGACAGGGTTGCAAACCGCACGATCTATTTCACCCCGGATAAAACAGCTGTTACAGCCAGCAGTCGGTGCAAATGCAACACTGCCGTCGAGTACTGACGGTCGCCTCCTACCCACCAAAACCCCCTCATCCCTTACCTGCAAGAGCGCGTCGCGGTCAATCCAGCGGTTGTTCAGCCCCCCGGAGGACCCGTTCCCCTGCATCTCCGCCAGCAGCAGCCGGTACAGCAGCCCCAGCGACGACTCATCGTCGACCACCACCCCTGACCCCGCTTCCCCGCCCCCCCCCGGCCTGTCGTTCACCGCCGCCGGTTGCGCCATCTCGTCCTCTCCGCTGTCTCTGCGTCGCCCCGCCCCCTTCTTCGCCGCCGCCAGCGCCGCTTCTTTCGCCGTTCGGCCGGGCCCGGAGTTCCACTCGGTGGGGGCGGCCTCCATGAGCTTCTTCTGGTCCGCTCGCACGCCCTCCGATAGCTCTGCGACTTCTGCCTGGGACAGCGGCAGCAACACCTGGCAGAGGGGGGGGGGGGGGGGGGGGGGGGACCCCTTTTTTTTTTTTCCGCCCAAACGGTTAAGC